>KN485435.1:38780-51504 GCA_000787095.1 Periophthalmodon schlosseri | reverse complement strand
ATATATATATATATTTTTTTTTTTTGGTTGATCTAGCCCTAACTGAAACAGCTTCATTAATTAGTAGCCCCATGCAACAATGCGGTTTTGTAATATATTATTGTATGTAATGTATTTATATTTTTCTGTTGCACTTGTCTACATTCACACAGGCTTTGATATTGACACCCCTGATGACTTCGGCAGGACGTGTTTACATGCTGCAGCTGCTGGAGGGTAAGTTTAGGATCGTTAAGCATTTTTATGTTCACCTGTTTTCACTTTGGGGCAATGGTAGTATAGTAAAACATACTGTATAGCAAACAGTTTAACCGCTGACATAATATAACATAATATACTGATTATATTTTGTAGGTTTATAGAAATTGTATACATTTGTAACTGTTGTGACTTTGTATTGTGTGTTCAGAAACCTGGAATGTCTGAATCTTCTTCTTAACACTGGGGCAGACTTCAATAGAAAAGACAGCTTTGGGAGGTTTGTAGCATGCCAGAATTTTAATTGACTCAAAATTGGGACTAAACCCAGAACCTGGACTAGACTGGGACTAAACCAATTGAAGAACAGGAACAAACCCAGTCTACATTAGCACTAAGTCGGGATCAATTCAGGACAAGTTTCAAGGCAGCCAAGAGATACGATTTTAAAGTGTGATGTTGTTTTTCCAGGACCCCACTGCACTATGCTGCAGCTAACTGTAACTACCAGTGCCTGTTTGCTCTGGTGGGCTCTGGGGCCAGTGTGAATGACCTGGACGAGAGGGGCTGCACTCCTCTTCACTACGCTGCTGCCTCTGACACAGATGGAAAGTACGTGTCATAGATATTTTTTATCAACATTTTAGTAGATTTTGCAAATCAAGCTGATAAACTATTTTTTTATGCATTGTGAATGTCTGTCTGAATCTAGTATATAAGTTAGATAATGTTTTAATGACATCGTAAGAAATTGGTTCGGTGTCAGAAAAAATGTCAGGACTAGAAGAAAAACTGGCTTGCCCCTAACCCACTATTTAACCCACCCTATGTCACCATGTTGGATATGTAGGTTTTTTTAAAAATATATTCCATTAAAATATATGGATAAATCTTTATTGTCATTGCAAGTTAAATTATGTCAAACGTCTCTTGACCATTCCTTAATAGCAGCATAAAATTGTTCAAATATTGTTCACTGTTCAGTTGAAAGAGGTGTGTACATATATGTATGTTTGTTTACCTGAAATGGTAGTTTCAGTGTACTAAAGTGTGTTTTTTTGTGTGTGCAGGTGCCTGGAATATTTACTGAGGAATGATGCAAATCCAGGTATCCGTGACAATCACGGCTATAATGCTGTACATTACGCCTCTGCTTATGGACACCGCCTCTGTCTAGAACTGGTGAGAATACTGTGGTTATATTTCAATAATTTCACTAAATCCTTTATATAACTCATTTATTGATTTATTGTAGATTGCAAGTGAAACTCCCCTAGATGTGGTGAGTCTGTTGTCATTTTCATATTTGTTTTGCAAGTGAATGGCAAAAATAAAACAATGTAACAAAGAGGAAAAGTCATAAATGTATCCAATAACACTTTCCATTAATAAGCCCTTACTCAAGTAGTTAACATTTTAAAACTCATTTTAGCTCATGGAAACCTCAGGAACAGACATCATGAATGACTCGGATGTCAGAGCCCCTGTTAGCCCCTTGCACCTTGCTGTAAGTATTCTCCTTGTAAAATCCATAGTAGCCATGTACTGTATGTCATTTGAAAGTTGTATAAAGTTCCTAATAAAATCTTTCAGGCATATCACGGCCATCACCAGGCTTTGGAGGTGTTGGTACAGTCTTTGCTGGATCTGGACGTACGAAACAGTCAGGGGCGCACACCTCTGGACTTGGCTGCGTTTAAGGGTCATGTGGAGTGTGTGGACGTGTTGATCAACCAGGGAGCCTCCATCTTGGTCAAGGACTTCACCTTAAAGCGGACCCCGTTTCATGCCGCAGGTATTCATACTTTCTCTTTATCCCATAAACAGTAACTTTACATAAATTATACCAGTGAATGGTACTAATGAATATTTATTTTTGTTTTTTTAGCTACAAATGGTCACTCTGAATGTTTGCGTTTATTGATTGGGGATGCAGAGCTTCCAAGTGCAGTGGATATTAAAGATGGAAATGGGCAGTAAGTAGAAGTTTAAATTGTATGAATGGCGAATCTCTGTTGGTTAACATGATGTCTACATTTTTAGAACACCACTGATGCTGTCAGTTCTTGGTGGATACACAGACAGTGTGTATTCTCTGCTTAATAAAGGAGCCAGTGTAGAGGCTAAAGATAAATGGGGGAGGACAGCTCTCCACAGAGGAGTAAGTGCATATTTGTTCAACATTTTCTAATATTTGACCACACAATATCATAGAATGTGTGCTATGAAATGTATGTGGAAACTCTTCTGATTTTGTACTACAGGCTGTGACTGGCCATGAGGAGTGTGTAGAAGCCCTTCTTCAGCACAATGCAAACTTCCTGGTGCGAGACTGTAAAGGGCGCACCCCCATCCACCTGGCAGCTGCGTGTGGACACTTCGGGGTGTTGGGAAGCCTGCTGCATGCTGCTCAGTCAGTGCAGACACTACCCCCTTTAGCAGATAACCACGGCTATACCCCACTGCACTGGGCCTGCTACAATGGTACACATGTTTTCAGGCATCTTTTCTTTGTTAAATCTGATTGATCTAAAATAAATACTCTCAAGAAGTAAAAACAAAGAGTTTTTAATTGGCTCCTAACATTTTATTACAGGTCATGATACATGTGTAGAGGCTTTGCTGGAGCAAGAAGTTTTCCATAAGTCAGTGGGCAATGCATTCAGCCCTCTCCACTGTGCTGTGTAAGTTGTGGCTGGTGTTTCATTGTTTTGTTTATGCATATTTTATTATCCTAATCCTAATTGATATTTTAATAGCATTCATGATAATGAAGGTGCAGCTGAGATGCTGATAGACACATTGGGCCCTACAATTGTAAATGCCAAAGACGGTAAAGACAGGTATGCTTTATGGTTACTTTCTATCACACATACTCACTTGTCATATGAGATTGATGAACGCGCTAATAACCTTTTTCTTCTGGGTTGTAGCACAGGCAGAAAACACAACATGATGTTGATGCTGTGTTTTATAGTAACATGTGATTCAGTTATTATAATGACTCCACCTATTGCTCTCTGCAGGACGCCGCTGCATGCTGCAGCCTTCACTGACCATGTGGAGTGTCTGCAGCTACTGCTGAGCCACAATGCTCAGGTTAACTGTGTGGATGCTGCTGGAAAGACCTCTTTGATGATGGCGGCTGAGAACGGGCAGACCAATGCTGTTGGTATGAAAGCCTTTAGTTTAACACTGAAATACGTACTGCAGCTATGCCGTTAAATAATGTATTTTTATGTTTTGTCTGTTTTAGAGTTGCTTGTGAGCAGTGCAAAAGCAGATCTCACTTTGCAAGATGCTGCTAAGAACACTGCACTGCATCTTGCTTGTAGTAAGGTGTGTACTCTGTTTGTGCACTCTTATCTGTTGCTGAATATTTGTTTTTTGACTTTTTTTATTTTACATTTTCCAGGGACATGAAACCAGTGCCTTGTTAATACTGGAAAAGATTACAGATAGAAACCTCATCAACGCCACTAACTCTGCCTTACAGACGTAAGTATATGTGAAATTAGCCTTAGGGAATAGTTGCGATTTTCAATTTTAGTTATTATATAGAACTGTTAAGTATTGACCACTGCTTTTATTTTTTTAGGCCATTGCATGTGGCTGCAAGAAATGGTTTAACTGTAGTGGTACAAGAGCTGCTTGCAAAGGGAGCCAGCGTACTTGCAGTTGATGAGAATGGTAAACTCACAATAGCCATTCGTTTTGTGTCTTGATGCTGAAAACATGATTATGTAATGTATCTTGACAAATTCTACTGCTTATGTTTCAGGTTACACACCTGCCTTGGCCTGTGCCCCTAACAAAGATGTGGCAGACTGCCTAGCCCTGATTCTGGCCACCATGATGCCTGTGTCCCCCTGCACCCCAGCACCCATTCTTCCTTTCAGTGCCATTAACCACTACACCACCAGCCCCTCCAAGAGCGTCACATTTGACAGCTTACCTGTACTGCGCAGCGAGCACACTTCCTACTGCAGCTTCAACAACATCAGCCACCATGATGGTTTTTTCAAGGATGAAGAGCTCAATGACTCAGACTCAGAGACTTACTGAGGACCATAGAAACACAACTGTGTCTTAAAATTACCCACCGCCAGCTTTGGAGGAGAGGGGAAGACAGCCCCAACAGGAGCCTTAAATGACCCCCCTTCAGAGGAGAGAGCACAAGAGAGAGAGTGCCGCAGGCTGGTCCCCGCTCGTCCCAACCTCATCCAACCCCTACTATCCATTCAGCAAACAGGACCCAGAGGCTGCTGAACACAGTGACTCTAAAGAGGCAAACTTGTGTTTGACTCCAGCAGACGCGGGCAATAACAGCTGAACATGGATGGTAGCACAGCTAAAGGATAAGGACCAAAAAGCATTTTAACCCACATGTAATTGTGTGAATGAAATTTGAGTTTGTGTTGAGCCCTTTCAGGGCCATGAAGGATGCTGGTTTTGATTTAGAAAAGCTTGGTGTGGTGAAGATTAATAAAGGGTCACCGCATGTATCATCTGATGCACTTGTCCTTCAGTTTTCCAAGTCAAAATGGAGAAAAGTGTTTATTTTTGGGGAGGAATATTTTAGTAAACCATTGCTCGTTATCAACTTCATGAACCAACATTGCTGACACAAATGATTAAAAATATCAGTACCCGTAATGATTTTTAAGTCAATTGACCACCTTTTGTATATTGACTTTACCACAAAGCGATTTAGTCTGTAATAAATTATTTGTGTTTGTTTGGTTCCTATTTATGTGTTCATTTTGTGCCTTCTTCATCATAAATAACATGGGGTTTAGAGGCAGCTGTAAAACTACAGTGATAAACAAGTATTGACATTGTGAAAAGCACTGTTTCACTGAGGTATGAGGAGACACTGTATTGTAAACCAATGGTTGGAAGGCTTTTCTTTTGTTTGAATTATAATTTTGCTCTTATTCTAGGTAATGTTTGTTGACAGGTTTGTTTGCTTTAATTTTAAAAACACCACCACTCTGATTTAAAACAAATCTCACAGTTTCTTAAATGATTTTAACTGGAAAAAATGTACAAAATATCTGCTAGCTTCATTGGAATGGAAAAAAAAAATCTTTACCTGGAATTTGAGTGTTGGAACTTTGAAACTAGCATGTATATAGAAATTATGACTGTGAATTTAGAGATCCAATGAATTCTTTCATTACTGAGATTGATGTATATTTTATGAGTAATAAAGAAATGACTTATTTAATAATAGTTTGAATTTTTTTCTTCATGACTCAAAATGCATAAATCTAAAAGTAACACACAAATGAGAATGGGTGGTTCTTTTTTCCTTAGCTTTGATTGGCTTAAAACCCGGAAGTAAATAACAGCGTAGTAACGCTACCTAGCGGGACTCCTGCTTATCCTATTCGATTCTACTTTGTTGCCATATTACAATAATATTACTATCTGCCATTATAGTATTAGGAATTAGCATAGCTTTGCTAATTCATGGACGAGGACATAACAGGAGCTCAGCTGGTCGCTGAGTCTTTACTGGCTCAGGTAAGTTTGTGACAAAACACGAACTGTGTTAAAGGTCATCAATAATACTTCGCCTGAAATGACTTTAATTATAACTTCTTTGTGCAGGAAGTGGAGTACATGTTTGGTGTAGTTGGTGTTCCTATTATTGAAGTGGCAATAGCTGCACAAGCTGTAGGAATCAAATATGTGGGAATGAGAAACGAACAGGCGGTATGATCGTATTGTCTACTCTCGTATGGCCTATAATAATGCATAACCTGCTTAGCGCAGTTTTCATGTCATAATAGCCTAACAGTGTTGTAATGTGTTATGTTCTAATTTATATTACTTACAGGCCTGTTATGCTGCATCTGCCATTGGATATCTGACCGGAAGGTGAGAGAGTCTTATTATAAAGTGGTTGTATTCACACTGACTTTTTCTGATTGGTGCAGACCAGGAGCTTGCTTGGTGGTGTCTGGTCCTGGCCTTATTCATGCTCTGGGTGGAATGGCCAATGCCAATGAGAACTGTTGGTAAGACATTTGAAACCATGTCCTGCCTATAGGCCTATACTTCTACCTTTTCTCTTTATAAAATATTTTTATGCTGCATCTGTTTAGGCCCGTAGTTGTAATTGGAGGGTCCTCTGATAGAAACCAAGAAATAACAGGGGCTTTTCAGGAATTTCCACAGGTAATGAACAATGTAACTATTTATTTATTTATTTATTTATGTGGTTGGGACAATGCATGTTAATGAACAGACATGATTCAACATGAAAGTAAACACACCGGATTATAGCCGAAGGCTAATTTCCATCCATTGTCCCAAGGGCTGGGGTCACAAAAGGGTCAAGATAAAAATTGCACGCTACACTCATTGCACATTTCCCATAGTTGCACATTCCATTCACTGCACATTCCACCTACTCATTGCACATTACACACATTGCACAGTCCCCATTATTTCCGTCAGTTTGGCCACCCATTCAAGACTATTACATTTTATACCCACCCGCTTCATATTTTCCTCATACATGCAAATATGTCTCTATAGAAAAGTTAAAATCACATTGCCACTATAGGAGCACTCATCACTATAGATGAGTGCATGTTTGGTTTGACCATAGCCAGTTTTTCATTTGAGCTTTAACAGAACTGTACGTGGGACATTCTCTCAGGGTTACCGGGAGACTATTCCACAGGTTGCCACCTTGGACAGATAATACATTCTGACCAACGGAGGTCCCTCTGTGGGGGATCTCTTGTGGTTCTTCCTAAATTGTCTTTATATTTAATGTACTTCTTTAACGGTGGTGGTGCAAGAGGGAGTGTAAGACCTTATAAATTAGGCAAGCTCTTTTAAGGTTGACCATGTTGTTAAAGTTCAATAGTCTATGCTTTTTCAGAACGTGACAGTGGTGGTGGGAAATGGGTTTTTTATCAAGTATTTTTACAAATGGGGGTGTATTCACACTTACACAAACACTGTATCAAATTTGGGACTAAACTAAGACTAATCCTGGAACTAAACCTGGACTAGAACAGGACCAAATCAAGTCTACATCAGGACTAAAATGAGCTACTAGCCAGGACCAATGAGGACAAGTGTGAACACACACAGATTTGGCATTAAAACTGAATTCCTCTGATTTAGGTGGAATCATGTCGCCTTTATAGCAAGTTCTCTGCTAGACCCAGCAGTCTTGAGGCCATACCTTCAGTTATTGAGAAGGTCTGTTTTTGTCATATAGGTGTCTTAAGTACAAACAGAGAAAATAACATCATGGTTTGTGCATCACAGGCAGTCCGCACTTCAATGTACGGCCGTCCAGGTGCTTGTTATGTGGATATTGCAGGAGATATGGTCAACGCAAAGGTGAATAGGAGCAACATCAGGTATTTTATTTTTCCCCAAGAATTACTATATTTATAAGCAAACACATGTACACACTGGCGTATTTGTATCTGCAGAGTTGTATCCCGCTGTCCACCTCCTCCTGTAAGTATGGCCGAAAGTGGTGCAGTTACTCAAGCTCTTTCTGTATTGAAAGCATCTAAAACACCATTAATCATAATTGGAAAAGGTATTGTATCTTTTAACTTTATAATATCAAATAAGAGCAGTTTGTCTGATGTCGTTGTAAGTTTAAGTAGTTACAAAGTATTGTATGCCACAGGAGCGGCTTTTGCACATGCTGAAACCGTTTTGAGGGAGTTTGTGGAAACAAGTGGTCTGCCCTTTCTGCCCACTCCAATGGGAAAAGGTGTCTTGCCAGATGACCACCCCAACTGTGTAGCAGCTGCCCGCTCAAGGTCAATTAACATATTATTAATACTTTCTAATTAAGTGCAACAAAATCACTTACATTGTTTTCATCCAGGGCTCTACTACAGGCCGATGTTATTCTGCTGCTTGGAGCCAGACTAAACTGGATTTTACATTTTGGCCGACCACCAAGATTTGATCCTAAGGTCAAAATCATTCAGGTAATAAATACAATTTTAGTCTATTTTATTGTATTGCATTTTATATGTCAAATCTATTTTGTAATTGTAGTGGTTAAACATTAACAAGCGTTTCTTGTGTTATACAGGTTGACCTTTGTCCAGAAGAAATGGGGAATAATGTGAGGCCTGCTGTTGCTCTGTTGGGTGATATCAGTGCTGTTGTTTCTCAGGTAAGTAAGTTTAGTAACTTTTTGTAGCTGACAAAGCTAAGCTAAAAGTATTTCATGAAGACTAAATGTGAAATGGATTGAAAGGAGCCAATCACATTCAAACTAAGAGCCACAAAACAGACTATACAAATTCAATTTCACATGTACATAAGAGGGAAGATGAATATAAGTATATTATGATAAAATGTATTAATTTAGTGCACTAAGTAACTCTCCTAGTGGAGGGTCCACCACCTGCTTGTCTCCATGGAAATGTTATTGCTTTGCCTAAAATGTTCCACAGCATGGCATTAAACAAATCTTGCATTTCTTCGATTGCAGGTTTATATGGTTAAAAAATGCTTGAAAAAAAACTTGAAAATATGCATTCTTACTGTGAGACTGTGAGACCAACTCCATGCAGATATTGTGGAACATTCTAGGGAAGGCAATAACATCTCTATGGGGACAAGCATACTGCACCTTTAATGTGCATGGCATTTCGTCAACCAAATTTAGAATTAAATACAAGACTAATAACTATTTCGGTCATTAGACTAAATAACTAAATAAACACTGGTTCACTGTTCCCTTCAGTTGCTCCAGAGCCTTAAGAACGATGCCTGGAAATATTCTCCTGATACAGAGTGGTGGAGCTCCCTCAGATCGAAGATTGCTGCCAATACCAAAATATCACAAGTAAAGTTGTATTTATTCATTATCTTTACCAATATACAGTAAATAGGAAGACAGCACAACCTCAACTAATGTGATTTTTTTTTGTTCACTTTTCAGTCCCTTGCACTTCAATCAACATTGCCCATGAATTACTACACAGTTTTCCACCACATCTCTGAGATTTTACCACATGACTGCATCATTGTCAGTGAAGGTGCAAACACCATGGACATAGGACGCACCATGTTAAACAACTATCTACCTCGACACAGGCAAGACACAGAGATCATGTTGGACATATTTGCAATGCTAGTCTTTTCCCCCCACATTTCTGTTAATTAAACTCATTGCTCTCCAGGTTGGATGCTGGTACATTTGGAACAATGGGGGTAGGCCTTGGTTTTGCTATTGCAGCTGCTGTTATGGAGAAAAGCAAGGTCAATGGACAGAGAGTCATCTGTGTGGAAGGAGACAGTGCCTTTGGGTTTTCGGGAATGGAGGCTGAGACTATGTGCAGGTGGATTCACAGCTTGACTTGTCCAAAAATCACTCTCCTCTACCTGCAATGCGTGATAACTTCATTGCATTTTAACAGGTATAATCTTCCCATTATTATAATCGTGGTAAATAATAATGGCATATACAGTGGAGTGGATCCTGAAACATGGAAGGAAATGGCCAAACTTGGAGACCTGACAACAGTGTGAGTGATGAAGATCTTTTTGTCATTTTTGGTCTATGTCAATAGGTTGCAATAGGATCAAGTGGACCTCTATGGCACTCTATAGGAGATTTATTGTTTTTGAAAGGAATATGTAACTTAGGATTTACAAATTTTGAACTGCATCATTATTTGTTAGGGATTGGCTCCAAAAAACTTCCATATTAATATTATGCCATAAACTCCTTTAAACTAACAACAATGACAACTTTGGGACTGAATAATGGCACAACTTTTTGATGGTATTGTGAAAAAAAGATATTAACCATAATAAACCAGGTCAACAAATCTGCAATCCGACAGTCAAAGAGCAAATTCTGAGCTGCCCTCCAGCTCCATTTTAAACTACAGGGATTTTAGAATGTAATGTTGTGATGTCACATGAGCGTAACCTATTCATTTTGACAGAGCCCCACCTGTCACGCTCCTGCCTGAGGCGCGCTATGATAATGTCATGGCAGCTTTCGGAGGGCGTGGCTTCCTGGTCCGGACAGTGGAGGAGCTGCGCAGCGCCTTAGAGCTCAGCCTAAGTGACTGGGAGAAGCCCTGTCTCTTGAACGTGCTAATTGACCCATCATCAGACAGAAAGGAGCAGGTGACATGTTACCCTTTTATTTCCAGTGTTTTAGTTGTTCAGTCATTATATGATATATGGTGGCCAACAATTAACTAACAAGGGCAAGAGTATAAAGTTTGCAGTTTCATCGTAATATTTAAGATTAACAAATAACAGGGGATGTAAAAGGTTGGACAGAATACAAAAAAAGTTCTGTTTCACTTTCACTAGAAACTCTAGAACTTTGAGGAACAGTTTGTTTGGTACTAATTTATAATAACTAAACCTTAATTGCGTTAATAAAGCATGAACAAAGACTTAATTCAAATGGCTTATTATTAGGTTTGGTAACTAGTACTTAATAAAGGGGTTAGAGTTTTATAATGTGTCATTACCGTTGCATTTACATTTAATACTGTTGGCTTATAACGTCCCCATCCCCTCACACTAGCAATACTATACGATGTTGAAACAAGTGCAGAGTGGAATAATATAGATGATATAAGCCTTGTATTATTGTTACTTGCTAAAGTAATACTTAAAGTCAAGGTAAACCACATTACAACCCCCCACCACCTCATTTCAACTTGACCTGTCTATTTCAGGGACCCCATAATTAGAAATCATGGACCCCCTTTGTTATGTTTAACGTATCTACGCAACCAGTCGCCAACATATTTCAAGGGTCTATAAGAAGCTCTATGCATTCAGGACATAAATATCTTAACAGCCAAAACGTTCAAATCTTTAGCTAATTAAAAGTGTAATAAATCTAATTTTATTTATTTATATTTTCAGGAGTTTCCTTGGCTCACACGCTCCAACCTGTAGCCGACCTGTTTGCCTCTGATAAAATCTAATACAGTATTCCTAAACACAGTTGCCTTAATTCCTGTATAAAGTATTTTTAATCAAATAATTTTTTTTATTATTTAGTAATAAATAATCACATGAAAGATTTAAATATTGTCTTTTTGTGTTATAAATAAACAGTGCCGCTAACATGCCTGTATGTATTTGTATAACATTGACATTACTCTGCTGTAGTTCTCTCTCCTCAAGACTTGAATTAATACAGCCATTCAATTATGTAGGGCAGACTGAGCACTAAAAGTCATCAGTGTTTGCCTAAATGGATTTCACTGTGCACATGGGAATGCATTATACTCTGAATTAATCACTGACTGATCAATATACTTCAAAAACAGTGGTCTGGAAAAACAGCACATATGATGATATCAGCTTTGTATGAAAATGTCTTGTAGGTTACGTTAAGCCTCTTCCCATGGGAGTGTAGTGGAAACAATAAGAATCCCCTGCAGTAGTAGAGTCTAATATTGGCACATGGAGCAGCTGGCAGACTGTCCTCTGTAATTTTAGCCCACACTGATGCAGAGGAAAGATTTAATGGGCAGTGGTCGACATACCCTCTTGTGAGGACGTAAGAAGGAGGGGGGCAGAGGGAGGGGGGCAAAGGGAGAGGGTGCCGTGCAGAGTCAAAGCAGCATGCAGCTGCGGCTCGGACTCAAATCAAGTCAGACACCACCTGCAGCAGCATGGCTCTGTTACCTCTGGGACTATCTGTGTTTTTGTGGTGCTGCTGTGGCCTGGGCCACTCTTCCTCCTTTTTGGACAGCTTAAATTTCCTCCCACCAGGTAAGCATATATACTGCATCTACAAGGGTACTGTACAGAAAATAAATGTACCAACAAATTTAACTTTTTTACCAAGCAATGTGCATTTATTTTTGTTTTTATTTGCATGTAAACTAATAAGCCTCTATTAATAGAATGAGCTGATGTCCTGAGAGGTTTTCTATGTCCAGAAAATTTGCTGATGTGATTTGATAGTTTGCACTGATTGCCTTGTTGCTTGTATTGCCTTTGCACATTCAAAAATCGTATATGTATATTTTATTGCAATAATTATAGTTCTTATGATGTTGCTCCTGCATTTTTGTGTGTGACTGGACATGAATATGATCTGATACATTTTTTAATTGCATAAATAAATACACATACATTTATTCCATGTAATAACTGCGTTGACTGGTTGCACAGCTCTGAGAGCGCAGGAGCTACAGCTGCAGAAGAGGTTCAGTCCATGCTGCTTGCTGAGTCCACCGCCACCCCCCCTGTTTCCACCGCCTCCTTCACTTTGGCGCCGCCATGCTCATGTGAGTCAGTCATGTGACCTTCTATTGTGGTGTATATGACAGTCAATTTGTCCTTGGGTAATGTGTGCTCCATGCCGTCTTTACCTGTTCAGGAGATCCACTTATGCATTAAAACTATAAATATAAAGTGCATTATTTTGGAGGCAACAGTGACTCAGTGGTTAGAGCAGTGGTCCCCCTAGCCACAGGTTGGAGGATTACCACTCGGACCAAGTGAAGTGTCTTGTGTCTTTTTTTTTTTT
>KN485435.1:18297-38746 GCA_000787095.1 Periophthalmodon schlosseri | reverse complement strand
ACAATGACAAGACACTTCACCCACACTGCGTAGTATGAAAGTGATGTGTGCATGAATGATTGGTGTTGGTTGGATGGGCTGATGGCGCAAATTGGCAGCCTCTTTTCCCTCAGTCTGTCCCAGGGCAGCTGTGGCTACAGTAGTATCACCGAGTATGGAGTGAATGAATAATGACTACAATGTAGCGCTTTGAGAGGCTTTGAAAAGCCTGTAAGGCAAATTACAAGTGTAAGACATTATTATTAATATTGTTTGAAGGTGTTATTGCTCTTCAAAGCCTCTGTGTGTCTTTTGTTGGAATTATTTTATTGGTTTTGTTTGTATTGTTTTTATTGTTTTGGACTAGTTAGATCAAATTGAGAATTTATTCTGTTTGTTGTCTTTTATTGTTTATTTTATTGTGCAGCACTAAAAAAAAAATAACACAACACCTAAAAACTGCATGTTTATAACGTGCTATATAAGTAGATTTGGATTTTGGATTTGGTGAGGCCAGAGAGTAACATGACTCAAAAACTCTACAGGATGAAGGTGTTTCTCCTGGTAAAAATGGGGAAGCAGGAACAGAGACTGGAAACAAAGGTTCTGCCTGTTTAAATGGTAACCCTGGACCAGTCGGACCCCCAGGACCTCAGGTAAGACCCAATACCGCCCTAAACTCATATTCTGTTCAGGCTATGTCCTGCTTTTAAGGTGTGAATCCGTCCAACAATTCAAATTCTATAACCTGAGGAAGATGTGATACTCCTGGATGGGGGACAAGAGCCAGTTTTTCCTATTGATTACATTGTATTCCCATGAGAAAAACTAAAAAGTAAATTCGTAAATGTTGAACCTGATTATTTCTATTGCTGACTAGACCACAGAACTTGCTATAATACAATAAAAATATGTATTTAAAAAATAATAATTTTTCGCTGTGCTGTATTAAGTATTATTGGCCTATAGGATGTGTTGGGATGTCATCTGAAACCCAGCAATTTATGGCAAGATTTCCCACATTATCTCTACTACCCATACTTTCTCTTATCTGTAACCATGTGTTGCTTCTATATTGTTCTCAAACAATAAGTTACCTCTTTCTCCTGTCCAGCTCGTCCACCCCAACAGGGCAAAGACATGGGGATTTCTTTGGCCCTTGCAACACAGCGGCCCATTAATACTCCACATTTAGCTGAGACGCAAATAGCCTTTTTCCACTGCCTGCCAGTGCTCCGCACATCATTCTGAGAAACCAAGCAAAGAGTGGTCTGACTGGAAAAGGATACTAACTCACGTAAATTCCGGGGATTACCACCACAAACCCTCGCTGAAGTTACTGTAGTGTTAGTAAGAGAGATACTTGGTCTGGTCCAGTTTCTGAAGTGGAGCACATGAGCTAGTTGTGTGTGTCTACTCTGTGTGTTGTGCTTGGTGTTAGCAGCAACAGCCCTGGCTTCAGCAGCTTTTTACAGTATATCGTATATCGACACACAAGGCAGCCAATAGCAGCCAGTCAGCCTTTAACTAATTGAAATGGCTCCAGTGTAATAGGACTGTGCAATTATTCCGATTTTAAATCTTGATTTCTATTATTGCTCTATTCAATAACAAATATGTATCAAAAATATAATGAATTACCTTCTTCTGTGAATGATATGTGTGCTTGTGCCACTCAAATCCTGGAGTAAAGCTGCTTTTCTAGTCTACATAGTGTCACAGAATATTACTAATGAAATCAAGTGAATTCTGACAGTATAAAAGTCATTATTTGAAATATTTGTAATTTCAATTGTGAGCCAAATAGTTTTTGTTTTTTTTTGTTAATGCACAACTGCCCTGGAGCTAAATGCCTGATTGATATCTATTATTAATGTACATTCTGCTTATTTGACTCTTGTTTGTTGCTTGTTTCTCAGGGTCCACCTGGCTTACCTGGTATTGAAGGGTCCAAGGGAGAAAAGGTTAGCAGGAGATCCTTCTTCTTACGGTTATATCATCCTGATAATATCAGCTTTTATGTAATCATTGTGGCCCTTTGTCACAAGCTGGACATTTTAATTGAGCAGTTGAAAGATGCTTGCTGGAAATGTATTAAGTGACCACTGTCCATGTCCTCTCCTCCACATCCTGTTGTCAGGGAGAAATCGGAAGACCCGGGCCAAAGGTGAGTGTTGTTATCGATCTATTCTGGATTTAATGAGAAAAAAAGAAAGAAAAAAATGTGTGTTTCCTTCTGTAAGCATTATCTATGCTTTGTGCTTCTGTCTAATTTGTGAGAAATGAGTGGGTTGAATCAATTGGTCGATGGCCCTGGGCGGTAATGCTATTATTCTCAAAAGGTGCACATTATCTCCAGTGACCTCTCGGAGCCATCGCCTGCCTGTAGCTCTTCTTCCTCCCCTTAAACCACCTTGAGCCTGGTTTCAAAGTCAGGGCACTGCGTTTGGACAAATAGCTTCTAAATGATGTGCTCAGTGCTGCCTCTGTAGAACAGTCTAAACAGTCCAGCGGGAGCTTCTGGATGACAGGAGTCTGACTGAGCAGCTTTGCAGCACTGCAGTGTAATTTAGCTTAGTGCCTCAGCCAGGCCATAAATCATTTCATTTCCCACAGCACAGCCTCCTGTTCTATATACAGACCATCATTTAATTAAGAAGAACAACAAGGCTTGTTAAAGTCATTCGCCCCAACATGTTCTGCAGTGCTGGTGTTTGATAAGGACAAGAGCTTATAGACTTGTATTGGGGACATGCACATTTGTACTTTCATTTTAGATGTTTTACTGTAATTTAGACATTACGGGAAATTAGTCTTACTGGATTTGACTATACCCAGAATACTTACTTTGTGGTTTACTTTGAAGGTATAAATTCAACTCTCATCTCTCTTAGGGTCGGACTGGGCCGCCTGGACTTCAGGGAACGCGAGGGCTTCCTGGATGGCCAGGACCAAGTGGGCCTAAAGTAAGTCACAGGATATAATGTACTTATTGTTTAGTTATAGGTACTTATTTTTACTGAAGAAAATAATAATATTCTTTGCTTGCAAAAAAAGTACAGTTTGAACACAGTTTTCACCATTCACCACAAACAAAAATGCATTTACAAACTTCTGAACTTGTATGGATTTATTTATGTTTTTATTTAGGGAGAGAAAGGTGACCCAGGACTAATGGGATTACCTGGATCCAGGGGGCCAATTGGTCCAAGGGTATGTTCCTTTTACTTAACCGTTGTCATTGACGTTGTGGTATTTCATAATAACTTGCCATCATGTTTTATTCAGGGTTTGCCTGGATATAAAGGTGAAAAGGTATGTAAGTAATGACTCTGAAGATGGTTTTGTACAGTGCAGTAACATAACGGCATGTGCTTTGCAGGGCTCTCGGGGGGACCGCGGGGAAAGTGGAGCTAAAGGGGACAAGGTAGTTAGAATTAAACATTAAATGAGAGAAATATATTTGTGTTATCAGAGGGATAAAATACCTTTATGTCATCACAGGGTGCCATGGGTTTCCCCGGAATGCTTGGACAGAAAGTAAGTGTTGTCAAGTAGGAGCCTGCTGTTGGCCTGTTGTTTGGGATTAATCAAAGAGTTAAGTGACAGTTTTTTTAATAATTGTTTTGTGAAGGGGGAGATGGGTCCAAAGGGAGAGCCGGGACTCTCTGGAAATAGAGGTCCCACTGGGAGACCCGGGAAGAGGGGAAAGCAGGTAAGGTCACATGACTTCTCCATATCAGGAAAGAGCCAAAGTTAAGTGTCAACAGAAAATGTGGTGTGTTTTAGGGAATAAAAGGAGACCCTGGCAGTGTAGGTCCAGTGGGGCCAGCAGGTCCACAAGGGTCTCCAGGCCACCCGGGACCACCCGGGTCACCTGCCACAGGTAATACACAAATACCTTGCCAAAATACATATACAGGGCATTGTTAGTGCTTGTTTAGATCAAGTAGAAAAAGTAGACAGTCTGGCAGACATGATAGGGAGCACATGTATGTTGTAAACGAGGAAACGAGGTAGTGCCAGTGACTTATTTAACACCCAGGAAATGCCTCAAGATACTCTCCTCATGACATCATGTCGCTAAAACAGAAGAACAGATGGTAGACTCTAGTCATATACACACATACATATACACACAGTGTGTTATGTCACCACACTTTTCTCTGGAATGTTTTCATTTTGTGTGTGCTTGTTTTCTGACTGTTCTTATTTAGCTCTGCCATTGTGTTCCATATTTTTAGGTCTGTACATGGTTGGTTCAAAGGGTGCTCGTGGCCCACCAGGGCCTCCTGGGAAGTGTGGCTGCAACTCTCTCTCTAATTCTCCATTTGACAACTATCCCTCCAGAGGAAACTTTGCCAAAGTACCGGTGGTGAGGAATCAAGTGCTGCTCAATATCTAAAATGATAAATTACATTGAAGAGCTTATTTACTCATACACTGCGCTTATATAGATATTTGTTGTAAGCAATGAAGAAGAGCTGGAGAATCTTCACGTGGACAATGCTCTTGCATTTCGTAAAGATCAACGGTCACTGTATTTTAAAGACATTGATGGCTGGTTACCAATCCAGGTAGGAACTGGATGCATTGTTTTTAAGGTGATTAACATTTTTTATTGTTATTCTATTTTTTTTTTTCCTTGTTCCCAAGACTTTTCCATTCCAGCTGACTCCATTCCAGTCCATGGAGAATGCCCCAGACGAGGGCTATTGTGGGGATGGTGTTGTGCAGATTTCCAGTGGAGAGGAGTGTGATGACAGAAACAGGGTCGTCACGGACGGCTGTGTCAGTAAGTCAGCCTCTTTAATTCCCCTGGGTTATACTTTGCTGTGCACATAGAACATAATACGCTCAACCATGTGCTCTCCTCTTTCCCAGAGTGTAAACATGCCTACTGTGGCGATGGATACCGATATGAGGGTGCTGAGGAGTGTGATGGGAAAGACTTTGGATACCAAACATGTAATTCATATCTTCCAGGGTAAGATCTGCTTACAGCTATATGCAACAGGGTTTAAAACTTAAATCTGCTTTGTTGTAACAAACCTATATTTCTTTTTTACAGTTCATATGGCCACCTCAAGTGCACGCCACACTGTGTTATTGATTCCACAAACTGCAAGTTCTTCACATGAGTGCTGCTGTGCAATGGATAACAACTAGAAGAAAAGAATAATGCAAGGAACTTTCCAAGAGGTTGCAGCTAAAAGCAAGAAGATTTACTTACTCTGTGGACATCTCTGCTGCTGAAACGCTGTGTAGCTCCATGGAGTTACAGGATGCACTTGGTCTTAATGGGCAAGACTTTAGGTCTATGCCCTCTTCTGTTGCATTTTTACCCCATGAAGGCAGCCCCAACGCCATTGCGTTATAATAACTGATTATTAAGATTTACCGTGTAGTAGGAAATCTAAGGTGGTGAACAATGTTAACTATTGTCCAAATCTACTCTACCCAAAGGAATGGCACTGAAATGCATGAGGCTGTGATAACTAATGAGTGATAGCAGCTCTTCAAGCTCTTCTCCTAAGCTGAAGGTTTGTTTTGCTTGATGATGGCCGCAGTCTACATAACCTTTTTGAACCCCTTTAACGTTTTTTAAGTGATAGTTACAACCAAAACCTATTGGTAAACTTCATTTTCTGCATTGCTTTGTAGAAGTGCATCACTTCTGTCCTTATAAAGCCATAAAACTCTCAGGAACCAATAAGCCATGAACAGTAGACCCCTTGGGTAGCTGCAGTGACCGTGCACAGAGGCACATTGATACTATGTAACTATACATTACATGTGATGGCTTGAAACTGTTATGTCCTTAATACCACTGGTGTAGCCTATAGCTAGTCTCTCAGTTGCTGGTGGTTTACAGTCATTACTGTACTGCTGTTATACCTCTATATGATCTTCCTGTCTTACCGCACACAGTTAAGGCCCTATTCTTAATTGTGTAGATGTCAATTGTTTGTTATTTTGGTTCTACTTTTCTTATATAAGCTAATGTCTTTGCCAAGGGTCTGCTTTTCTCAGCCATATTCTCGTCTGTTCAGGTGATGCATTGGACTACATTAAGACTGTTACAGTGTGGGCTTGTACATAGTTCTTCGGCTGGTGCAGAGAATAACACTACTGTGTGTTTGTATGTTGCACTGCTTTAGTGTGTGTGTGATGCCCAAGTACATTTAAAGAATGTCCTTTTTGTGGCCTGTAGCACTGTGTATGCACCAAAATAATTGATCTACTATGCATGATAATGCTTTCTATGTGATCGTACATGAAGTGAGATTGTGAAAACTTTTTTAAATATTATTTATATTGTATTGATGGGAATTTAATGAACTATAAACAAATAAAATAGTTACAATAAAATACATTATTTTAATTAGTTTATTTTTAAATTGTGACTTTGAAGTATTATGCATTAATTAGGCCAAGAATAAACAGTACCAGTGGACCGGCTATCTATAGTGGAGGATGGGCAGTCAGAATGCATTAGTGAAGAGTTCTTTGTACAGGCAGTCGCTGCCCTTATTATTTACCATATACTGTCAGATATTTGTCTGGACTGCAGCACACATCTGAGACAGAATGTGGACATGTATCTTTGTTAGCAGTGTTTCTGTTAAATTACAGAATCAGTTAGCCTGTTCAGAGGGCATGGTCACCTTGACTTTATTTGTGTCTTGATGAACATTTTCATCAGAATTATACCTCAAATGTAACTACAGTGTTTCTGGAAACTGTGGCTAATCTAGTTACACAAAGTAAAATGGAACTTGATTTAGACCAGTATCTCTAACTGTATCAGTGTGCAGCCCACCTCTCAAACCAGTTCTCATTTATTACTATACATTATTTCATATTATTTAATGAGTATTACCCATTTATTAGTTTTGTAGTTTGCTACAAGACTAATAAATATTGTCAGCATTACATTACTTATACTAAGAAAGTGTCCACTATATGAATATGGCATGTGATCTTTTTTTGATATGAGGCAGTCCTTTTTTCATAAGAGGCAAAGCGGATTGGGTGAGCTGTTGGCCTGAGCAAGTTTTTTACACAGCCAGTGTATAAATGCATGTAAGATCTGGTTGAAAGTCAATAAGAGACAAAGTAAAATATTAGGATTTTATTACATCAGATCTGACTTTTTATACATTCAAAGAAACCCTTTGAATTATTACAATAAAACATTTTTACATTTTTACAAATTAATCACCCAACTGCAGAGTTATGAATCAGGTTGCCAGTTTCGTACAGCTGATTGCATGTAGTAAAATAATAAATGCAAACATAAAGGAAAGGCAAAAACAATGTTACAAATAAACATTTTCTTCATATAAAAGATTTACAAACTGTAGTTTATTCGAATGGCTCAGTTACACCAAGGCCACACAACACACACAGGTGGAAAATGCATTTTCTGTTGAAGTCCATAAGTCAATGGAGACATACTTTACTTAAACAAGAAACAGTTTAAATAAATGGGCAATCATACACGGTCATGGAGTTAGCACACTGTAAATGTAAACATAGATAATAAATAGACGATGTGAGGCCTACTCTGCATAGGTTTGTGCAGCGATGTTCAGTAACATCAGTGTCTGGAGTGTCCAGCCCACACTGTTTGGTCCCATACTATGTTTACAGAAAATGTTTTGACATGCCAGGCTTGTCTTTAGACCATTGACAGTTGCTTTGATGACAATTTTATTGTCAGTAAAGCAACATTAAATAGGGATGCACCGATCTGATACTGAAAAATTTGCTAGATCAGATATCGGCTTCCAAACATCGGCTGAGATGATATCCTGTCTGAACATATAAACCGATGTAATATGACCATTTATTAGTCATAGCTGGTCTAGAACGTCTCATAATGTTTGAATTTTTATTTATTCAATGCTGTTCTTCAGTTACTTGAGAGATACACAACAGTTACATAACAGATTTGGATCAGTTTTGTCTTATTTCATTTTTGTTTAAAGGAAATAAAGATATTTTCAAGTCTCTGACTGGTATTACTTATTTCATTTTTGTTTAAAGGAAATAAATGATATTTTCAGTCTCTGCACTGGTATTAGTTGATATTGGGTATCGGCAGATACTTAAAGCTATAGTATCGGAATTGGTATCTGAACTGAAAAAGATGGATTGGTGCATCCCTAACATTAAAAAACACCAAAAGCAGTAAAGTACAGTACTTTGTAATAATTGTATTATTAGTAAATTGAGCTTCGCACCCAGCAGCAGTGAATGCCACAGGTTGCATCATAATCATCATGTAAACCACTGCATACATTCTGACACTGCCCTTGATTTTTAAAAAGACCTGACTGTTCACCAGTTGCTGGGCAAAGCCCCTGTGTACTACTGCACATATGAATCTCCTCCAGGTATGATACACGAGACCACATATACTTGCATCCAGGCTGTTGTTGAACAGCTTGCTAAAATTCTTCCCTAAATCCAGACTATTGGTTTCACACGACTTCATCAGACTCTAGGTTGTATTCTTCATACAAAGCATCTAAAATGGCCAGCTGCTTCTCCATGGCAGGCAGGTAAACTCCTAAATCTCTGTGCATTCCGCTAGTGAAGCTGCTCTTCAGCTCATCGCCCTCTCTGCTCACTAAGGCAGCTGTGAAACCTGCATACGATGGGGCAGCTCTCAGGGCCAACTGAAAGAAAAAAAGCAAAAAATTGTTTAATTTAATGCCATAAAAGGGTGTATTCAGACATGTAAAAATATATATACACACACCGCAAAAACCCCTCGCACGACCCATCCATGGTACCGTCGAAGGGTCTTCCCATAGGCATTATCTGGGTCATAGAAAAGATGAGCCACACATCGAGAGTATTTCTGAGGTTGTTATGACAATAAAAGACTTACTTAGCGCTCTCTGGATGTCCTGCTGCCCTGTGTTCACTTCCAACAGAAACTCCATGAGAAACTTTAGTCCTCTCCGCAGCCACAACAGTGCCTCTGTGGCCGAGTTACGCACCTGCGCCACGTCCCTCTCCACCTCATGCAGAACAATGGACTGAAGGGTTGGGAAGTTGCCTGGATCTGACATCAACTTCTGGTGTATCTTCTATTAAAATAAAGTATGGATGATGTAATAGACCAGGTAAAACATGAAGTTTTGTATATATATATTTAGAGTACAACACAGGTGCACTTAGACCTACCTTAATATTTCCAACAAAGTCCATTTTAACTGGTGCAAACACTGTAGACCCCAATTTGTCTGAGGAAAGAATCCATAAAATATTTATTTGTGTAACAGAAGGACTTTAGTGTCTCTACATTTGATATTGTTTTATCTGCTTTATATATGTAGAAAAACTACATATTTTTGGCAAAACAAGATTTAGGCATTATTTGTAATTATTGTAAGCAATGAGGTTTAGTCACATCAATAAAGATATAATGTGAGTAATGTATGTAGGTGCCTACTGATAAATTGCAGTAAACTATTTTCCTTTGAGATTTGAAAGATTTATTTATTTTATTCTGTCATTTTTACTCATTCCTGTGTAGACTCTGCACACCTGACTGAGCGACAGGTGTGTCAGAGGTGAAGCACTTGAAAGGTTAAGAAAAACTCCCGCACACTGTCTCACTCTTGGTTTGCTTTATTCACACGACGTTTCGGTCCTACTGACCTTCCTCAGGATACCTGAGGAAGGTCAGCAGGAGTGTGCGGGAGTTTTTCTTAACTTTTCTGTCATTTTTAACCAATGTTTTGTTCAAACCTTTGCTGGAACATAAACATGGGTAATTTTACTTGCAGGCACAACTCTGTATCAATCAGTTAGTTTGAAAAATAAAATACAACATATTTTTAATAAGAAGAGAAGAAAGAGAAGATGCGTGGTTCCCTTCACCTGTTACATGCATAGGACAGGACAAGTGGAGTCAATGGAAAATATAATGAGCATTAAAGAAAAAGATGAAACAAAGAGGAGCTACTGAAAATATCAGCCTACCTAATACTGGTACTATTGCATAGCATGAGTCCAAAAACTCTTGTGTTGGGATACCATTGTCGTCGTCCAGGTTTATATCACTAAATCTACAAAAAAAGATTCAAACAGGGCAGATATTAGATTGAAGTGAACCATTTTATTTGCAAAGCAAACTGCAAAACAAAAAGATACAGACATTGAAAACAAAGCAAGAGGAAAACAGCATGCAACAACCTGACAGAGAAGGTCTATAGCAAAACACTTCAATTTATTTAGCTCTAAAAATGAATACTAGAGACAATACTGTTTTGTTTAGTAGTAACTAAATATTAGTTATTTTGTTTTACACCAACAAAGAAACACTCTCAAAAAACAAGTTTGTCTACAATAAAAAAGAGAAAATTTGACATAAAAACTTTACAAACCAGTATTAGTTGAGGGCCTCTCTGTGTAATGTGATCAAAAAGAAAACACTATATAAAACACTTTTTTTTTACAGTAATAAATGTTACTAATAAATTATTTTTGATTGATACATACACATTTGGTCCACTGAAACAGTAGCTGTGCATGTTTACAACTTTACTACAAGCTCAAAGTGGTGCATCGTCTAAGTTGAGATCAATTGCCGACAGTAGCGGACAGTTCACGGGACATTAGAGGATATGACTCTCCACAGGGGCATTGTCATACCTGTGACTCATTGTGCTGAAGAAGGTCTCCACCTGCTCCAAGTCCTCGCTCTCATCTGCATCCTGCAGTTGGTTTCCTTCTGGGTCGATGACATCTTCCTGTTTATGGCTGGTGACCCTGTTGTTGTTGTCATGCTCCGGGCTCTGGTCCTCTTTGTGCTTCTGCTCACTCCTCCACTCAGCGTCGCTCTCGCTGATCACAGCTGCCCGATCATCGCACTCGCCCTCTGAGCTATTCTTAGGAGTGTCTTCTTGCTCCTTGTCATTTGAGCTGTTGTTGTTAGCTGCCTCATTGTCTGCAGGATTAGGCAAGCAAACATGTAAGTCATGCACATTTGGGCATAGAAAAATACCTTAGCCATGCAGTACTGGTTTCTGGACGCTCCAGAGGACTTTGGGTTTGGACACTTAAGCCTTTAGGATACAAACCAGAGTCTTGATTTAACTTAATTAGATGGACGGTAGAGTAGGCAGTTAATTAACTCTCCCTGTCCTAACCCATTAGAGAATAAACGGAATTGATTTGTAGCTAAACTATAATAAAACATTACATAATTGTATATAGTAGTATTTCTATTATTTGAAATTGATGGTGTGACAAAATATGAATAATGATATTGGTGATACAGTATTGATATTGTTGACACCAGTGTTGTTTTTGTAGCTTTCTCAACACTACATTGTGGCAGCACTACACTTTTCATGGTAATTTGAAGAAAGAAAACTTGTTTAGTTGAATAATTTAATTTATTTAAATAACTTTATTTCATAAATAAACTAACAACACACATTGTGTTGCGTAATGAAAAAAAAGAACAGAATCAGGGGAGCACCTGCTTTACCTGAAGGGGGAGGAGAGTTTCCTGCTGTTTCAGGTTCATCTAGTCCCTCTGGTCCTGAGTCAAGACTCTGGTTGTCATGCACACTTGTTCCTCCTGGGGATTCTGGCAAGTCTCTCCATCTAGAATTAAATATAGAGTATAGTTTAATTGCATTATAAGCTTCACACACAACGGCAAATGTTAACAGCAAAGAAAACCTACTTGTCTCCTAGGTTTTGCTTTAAATGGTTGATAGGTCTAATCTGTGGGGAAGAAATAAGTTAGACATGTTTTATTTATTTTATTATTATTTTGTTGTGGTACAGAACACTTACCTTCTGTGGTTTAATAGTTGCTACTGGAGGAGATCCTGGTGGGCTTTGTGTGGCCATATCTGTGTTGAAAGTACGGTTTGCTATCTGCATGCACTCCTCTAATGTCTTCAAAAATGTTGTGCAAGTAGATTTAACCATGTCTCCTGTGTCCAGGCCAATCTGAAAAGGACAAATAGATCTTTGAGAAACATTTGCAAGCCTTCATCTTGAAAACATGTAAAATGAAATATTAAAGAGTAGAGACAAGTATATGTGAATCTGTGGTGTAAAAACAGAGGTCCTTGGGCCCTATTTTCTTTTATGGGTTTCCTGTCATTCTAGATCAGCAGCTGCTTCTCATATTTCACGAGTTCATACAAATTTTTGACTTACCTCAGGTGGATTCCCAAGCTCGTCACTGTCCTTGATTTTGTTTACTTGTTGCAGTAACAGGTCACAGTATAACCGGAGTTCTGACATCTTAGTTTTTAGGGCCTCTGTATTCTCCTGCAGCTCTGTACAAGAGACAACACACACATTGGCTGAATGTCATTAATATGAGTAACTACGCTAAGCTTAAGTTAGAAAGAACAACTCACCTTTTTCCCTCTTTGTTCGGTTATCTGTAAGGCAAGCTTTTGCTGTTCCCAGTGCCACCAGCCATTTTTGCCTTTCTGCTGCATTAAGAGCACGCAAGTAAAAGTACTGCTCTCCAGGTATAGTCAGGTCAACCCGTGTGGAGTCTGTGGAATGAACTACAAAAGACAGTATACAGATATTAGATTATATTATTTACGTTAAGTACGTTCATAAACCAATAAATATTATAAATGCAAACCTTGAATTTCACAAACAGAAATTTTTATGCTGCCTTTGCATCCTTTCCAGGCATCCTCTTGGGAGTCATAATACGACAGAGTTCCTCCTTCAAGCACAAACCAGCGCGGCTGCCAACCTAAAACCACGCAAGTTTATACTTAACTGCAACCTTATTGTACAGTTAAAACCGCATAAGATACATGTAATACTAGTTCAGTAACAAGTGACAACACAGAGTTAGTAATTCCTACGTAAAGTCAGGAGCTATGTTGGCAGCTACTAATCAGCTGTTAAGTGAGATTACAGCCACAGACAGCGGAGGCACAACGTCAGATGCTTTTGTTGGCTTTGTTTTTAAGTTATTTTGCCTATAAAAAGCCAAAAACAACCTTAAATCATAGACAAAACAGTAGATGCAGGCTAACGTTAGCTTGTGATTGTCTGCGTTGTGTATTAACGCTGTAACAAACTCCAGTGCGCTTATAACGCGGTCATGCTAGCTAGCCTCTTGAAAGAGAGAGTATTAGGACCAGATAAGCATTGCAACTACGCAGTAACTTACCACTTATGTAATTCGTCCATTTATAAAGCATTCCTTCCATTGTTTAAGTCTGTTTCTCGACGGTCATCACTTGTTTATCATAATAAGGTATGATTCACAGCTGATTGCAGAGACTCCATTGGGCACTAGTGCATTTTTGCTGGAGTAACGTCCACAGCTTTGGTTCGAGCAAGGCAGAGAAAAGTGCGTAAAGCTCTTAGTGGATACGGCCCTACGTAAAAACAGGAGAAGCTGTGCGTAGCCCTCCCACTTTCAGCAAACGCTTTTATTTGATGGCAAAAGAAAAATTCAATTCTGTCAACTGGACTAAAGTTTTAGAGTGAAGAGTTTCTCTGCGTCAACTGGACTAAAGTTTTAGAGTGAAGACGTTTCTCTGCTCATCCCAGCGGCTTCTTCAGTTCTGGTCAGATTGCTTATATCTGAAGGGAGGAGCTAACTACACTGAAACTAACACACCTATTTGTATACAGTTTCTATTTGTTAGTTAAGTCTATTGAAATACACTAAGTGTGACCTGTTCCTGAGTTCAGGCCCCAAATGGGTGCTCTCACACCTATTAACATACTGGCTATCACTATTGTTTTCCTTGTTTTGATTTAGGTCTGAGGATGGAGTTATAAATAGGAGATAAATTATGTCTAAGCCCCCCATTCCTGTTCAAAGATGGATTGTCTTTCCTAACAAAAAAAAAAGCTTCTAAAAACTCCCCTCTAAAACCATCTCTTTTCTTTGGCTAAGATCAGTAGGCCTACCTTCCTATCTTCAAAGGAGTGGTTAGTGGCTTTGAGATGAAAATGTTTGTAAGCTTTGAAATATAGACAGCATGAAATCCCAGTCTATTTCAAACTTACAAACACTTTAAGATAGAAACTGGTTCACCCAAAGGACAAAACCCGAGCCACAAACAAAGCAATTTGGTCTATTCCATTGAGTGTAGTGAAGACTGCAGTGAACGTTATTGGAGAAACAAAACCGCCACTCCATAAGAGAATGTACCAACTTGGATGCTCAGATGAGCGGCGAAATGTCATCTGAAACTTCAGTTCAGTTGACAGAATTGAATTTTTCTTTTGCTATGGATAATACCTGGACAACTGAGGGATTTCACAGACATCTTTCATCTGATGGATTTAGGAAGGGTGGGTGGGGTAAATAATGAATGACATGTGGTTTGAACCAATAACATGAACTGAGAAAAGCTTACATAAAAGTTTCTTATTTTATGTAGTCTAATTAAAAACCAAAAAAAAACAAAACATGTTTTTGAATAAATGCTCAAGCAGGCTGACTTTCAGTTCATTTTGATAAAAAAAAGAGAGATCATATAGCTCATAGCCTGTATTGAAAATTGTCAGCTTGTAAGCAGACATGATTAAATTATCTACTCAGGAACTTAATCAACACTGGGGGACTCTGTGGATAGGCGTACTTTGGTGGAGATTAGGCCTATGGTTTTGTTATTATGATGCTGTTGTCTGTTGACTGTGATCCATATTACAAAAGGTGCAATACATAACTATTTGAATACACTGACATATTTCCATATGTTCCTCAGAATATTCTCTAGGCAGACGTGGAGGGGCATCACTAAGGCCTATATCTAGAGCTGGATCGGATATGGTGATGTAACTTTGTTAGTTCAATGTATTTCTTGTTAAATTACATTAAGACAATTAGTCTGTTCAGATGCCTGGATAAAAGCTTACCTTGGCTTATACCATCATGAACGTTCCTCTGGCTTGAGAAATGAGATTTGTACCTCAGGCTCAAGTGCTGCAAACCTGATTCCACAAAACACAATGAAAAACAATGTATCTGTGTGCCGTCTGTACTGTATTTCAGTCAATAGAGCTAAATATATTTTTTATATTTAAGTATAGCTTAATAAATGTGATACTACACTATGCATTGACATTTTATACGCACTGACAATAAACATTGAGACAGAGGGTAACTTGCACAAATATGTTTGTGCAAAAGTTACCCAAGTTAATTAAACAGGCCTAATGACAGGCCTAATGAATGAACTTTCTTTTTGTTTTGTTTTCTTTTGTTTGTTTGTTTTTTGTTTTGTTTTACTTTTCATTATAACCTTTTTTAGACCTATTTCACTGGCGTTATGCTTATCTTCACTGCACACCATTGTCTGCTGAGGGGATCAGGTGGATCTCTAAATTTGAAAACAAGCTATGCCTATTATATGCAAGCTATTTGCAGTTTCCAAGCAGATGTGCTTTTTCTTTTATTAATTAGGCTATTTTTATTGTCCTATCTTTTTGTAAACATACTGCTTGCCACCACTGATTATAAGCCATGGACCATAGACTGTATAAAGTATAGGCCTATATGTTCTAGCCATGGTTGTAGCCAACCAGGGCTATGGACTCACATGGGTGATGGGCAATGATTGAGATACTGCTTGGCCAATCAGAAGATGCAGCACATGGTTTAAGGCAGGACTTAGAATTTCCTTATCCAATCGCAGACTGAGAAGGACAAACAGCTGCTCTAGTGGTGCTCGTCTGCTCAACTTTGTTGCCACGTATTTAGCATTCCAGCTTTAGCCAAGGCATGTGTAGAATAGCAAAGGTATTTTGGTACAACGTTTAGTGCGCACTATATGATTTTTCATTATGATACTTTTTTGTGTGTCGGTCCTGCTTCCTTCGTTATTTGCGTTAGTTTCAGGGGGCAAATTGCCTGAGCCAGAAGTTAATATAGAAGTTTTGCACAAACCGTTCATGTGTTACCGTAAGTCGAAGTATGGGGACATGCTTTTAGTCCATTACGAGGGATATTTGGAAAGTAACGGGACGATGTTTCACTCCAGGTAATTGGACGTAACATCAATGCTATAGGCCTATGTTGCAATGTAATTTACAAATCAGCCTAATTTAGGAGAAGACTGATTTGCACTGATTTAACCTACTTAGGGCTAATTTACCTTATGAGAGTTTTAATATGTTGACAAAGTATGTGTTTGTTTTCAGTCGCACCCAAGGAGATAAAAACCCTGTTTGGTTCACTCTTGGCATCAGGGAAGTCATCAAAGGATGGGATAAAGGACTGCGGGATATGTGCACAGGAGAGCGCAGGAAGCTCACCGTTCCTCCTGCACTGGCTTATGGAAAGGAAGGCAAAGGTGGGTGTGCACATAAGTAATAAGGCCATATAGGGGTTGGAGAAAACTGAAGCGTTATAAACACCAGAAATAATGTGCATTGTTTTCTTTCAGGTAAAATCCCTCCAAGTAGTACCTTAATTTTTGACATTGAACTTATGGAAGTTAGAAATGGCCCCAGATCTCATGAGTCTTTTCAACTGATGGATCTCAATAATGACTGGAAGCTTTGCAGAAAAGAGGTTTGTTTTTAGTAAGCCTATATTCAATACGTGTTTATATGTGGTGTTTTTTCTTGTTTTCTTGCTAATTTTGCTTTCTCCTCTGCAGGTCAAAGATTACTTGAAGAAAGAGTTTGAGAAACATGGATACTCGCCAAATGACACAGAACATGACTCCATGGTGGAGGACATCTTCAAAAATGAGGACGAAGATAAAGATGGGTTCATATCTGCACGAGAGTTCACGTATCTTCACGATGAGCTATAACTAAAACATTCACCACCAACAGTATTCTGTTTACGTTTTTTTTTTTTTTTCAGGACGTGAAATTTTATTTCACCTGTATTTTTTACTAATTTATTCTGTATCTGTACTTTGACATTTTTACTTGTTCATTGAAAATATTTGATAAAATAGAGTTTATAAAAGCATGGAGCAAATTCTTTTCCTACATCAAGCACAAGAGGGCACTGTCCTCCAGGTAATTTAGCATAGGCCTATTTGGTGCATTTGTCAGCATGTGGCTGACAACATAACATGTCTTGTATTGTTTGAGCATTCAAAATAAGATTCAAATTAAACATTAAAACAGTTAAATAAATATCCCTGTTCACTTTTAAGGGCATACTCCAGTGGCTGCAGAAGATTCCATTAAGTTCTTTATAAGAAAAAAGTCAGAGGACTAATACCAAATCATGTCATATTGTGAATTGAAATAACCAGTATTTAATCCACTTAATGTACATTACTCCAACATTAAGCACAAAAATAAAATTGACAGCATTTAGGGTCTTCTCATGGTACCATTTAGACACAGATCTACATTTTTCAAGGTTCATTCTTAATGTAACATAACAATAAAAAGTAAAAATATTTACATCATTCATATATACAATATACAGTTCCTAAAAGTGCTTCATGAGTGTCCACTTGCGTCTGTACAGACCATTATATTCATATTTAGATGATCAATTTCCTATGTACAAAATTGTTTTGTTGTCATTTTAAACTGTGACAAATATGTGCACATGGGAGCTATGATCTGTAGAAAATTCTCACAGCTTTGTCATTTAGACCATCTACAGCAGGTAGTAATGGTCCTCAATGCAAAATTGGAGGGGACAGTAAAAAATTTGTTTTTTTTATGTTCTGAAAACTCAACTAATACAGCAACATCGTCAACAACAAAAACAAGAATGTTAGGAAAAATCAAACTCGTACTTTTCTACAGAATAAATAATCCTCCATCTTGTTTTTGAGTCATTAAAATAAGACATCTTCGTTCTCAATCATAAGCTGCACCACTAACTTCTGCTGTCTCATGTCGTTCAGTGTCGTCAACGCATTCAGTTCTGGAGGCTGCATAAGAGTTGGACCAAAGACAATACCCAGGTTCTCTGCATTCATTAAATTGTCCTTTTCAAACAATGTTACCCTGCAAAATGAGATTCAAAAGTACATTTCAGCACATTTTTTGTTTGCTAAATATATATTTAATCAGAGTTTTACTTACCTCTTGAGATGAGCCATCAGGTAACGTAATGTCTCATAGTGGGCAGGTGGCAGTTGGAGAAGAGCTTCATGAATGGCCTCCAGTCTGGACTCAGAATCTGGAATCTCTGTTTTTGTTTTAATATAATTAGCACAAAACCTCTTTAAAAAGTTACCATCATGATTACACAAAGTAAAGGCTCTTACTTGCAGACTGAATAAATCTGGAGTATAAATCAAACGTAATGACAGGAATGGGAAGGTCTCTTAAGTACAGCTTTAAAACCCCGGCAATGATGTTGATGTCTGCAAAAGCACTGGCACTGATGTCAGCCTTGTCGCCATCTGTATAATACAAAATAAAACAAAACAAAAAGTTAAGACTATTACACAGAAATACATTATTTTATGTATATACTGCATTTTAGTATTAAAAGTTTTTGAGCAAGAGCTTGACAGTAATGTGTAAGTATAACCACACACAGAGAGAACTGTGATAAGAACAAACCTCGGTCAAAGGCGAGTCGTGCATCTTCTATGTGTTCAGAAAAGCCAGAAACTCGATAGAGACCTTCAGATTTCATACCTGAAACAAAACATGAAAAAAAATCCAGATTCAGTCAATTCAACCATAGGTTCAATTAAATTCAAACTAAAGTATTTTTTTATTTTGTATTTTCACTTCTATGGCTGGAGGCAGCAAACGTAGTTATCTAGCATGTATTTAAAGTGCTTTCATTGCTCAAAAATACATAGAAAAACATACATTCTTATAGTGAGCAGGGTTTTCTCTTCACAGATCTGACCTGTATCCTGGTGCCACCTACTTGTTTGAATTGAGTTGGATAAATCCATGGAGACAAGCAGGTTGGCTGACACTCCACTAGAAAAGCTACACAGTGCATCTTTTATATGCAATATATAATTTGATGTCTAATTATAATGTTTTGTCTTTTTCTTGCCTAATCCTTTCTGCATATTTAGTTTTTTATCGCATGCACTCATTTTTTCAAATCACTTCAGAACAAAGCCCTTAATTTCAATACAAATGTAATTATAATTTTATCATTTTAAATAGGCTTACCTCTAAATTCTATTTCACGTATGCACATGTCTACCACCATTGGTCGTGTTGTGTTGTGAGCTTTGACAAGAGTGGTGAGGTCACAGCTGAAGACTTTTTTAATCCTGCGCAGGTCCGGCTGGCAGTCGCTGGGCACCAGTTTGGAGCATTGTTTGTGTACATTCAGCCCGCAGTCTTGTAAAGAGAGAGAAGGAGGAATGAATGGATGGAACAATGGATGGACAGAAAAGAAGAGTGAGAGGGAGGGGGTGATGCAGGGAGAAAGGTTGTGAAAGAAATATTGAGAGAGAGAAAGAAAGAGAGAGAAGGAGAGGGAGGAGGATGAGAGAGAGAAAGAAAGAGAGAAGGAGAGGGAGGAGGATAGATGGAAATGAAGAGAGAGAGGGAGGGGGTGATGGAGGGAGAAAGGTCAGGAAAGGAAGATTGAGAAAAAGAGAGAGAGGGAGAGAGTGACAGGGGGGTGGACAAAGAGGGGGAGGAGAGAGAGTGTCTCTAAGTGATAACATTTCCAACACAGCAGGCTTAAAGCACTTTGAAAAGATTTTTGGAGTCAGTGATAAACAGCAGTGTCAGGCAGCATAGACACATCTTAACTCCACTGGCTGACACAGATAACAGAGGACATCGTGGCAATAGTGGCCTGGCTTTTCGTGTTGTACTTTTAGTCACTTGAAGTTTGCTGACAGCTGCCTGCGAGGCATGAAAAATATCTAAGCTTTTGTCCATCTTTAACCATATATCATTAGAATGCACTGAGATTATTCAGCTCTCATTCAGAACTTAAGATAAGAATAAATAAAGACCTGTTCCGACTATAAGAGGACAAAGAGATATCCCTTGGTTCCCATGGCACATGAGGTGTCTGATGATAGCGCTGTTTGCCTCTGGCTTATCAGCATGGTAAATGTCTCAACAACAAACACACTGTTAAGGAGCAAGCCGCTGAGTCCACCAATGTGAACTGTAGTTACTGAGTCTTGTGACTGAAGGGACCTCTGCAAAGTATTTTATTTTAGTATAGTTTTGTTCAATGTGTAATAATGTGCTATGTTATAGAATCAGAACTAAATGCAATTGCTACGTTAGCTGTAATGTTATTTTCCAGCATGAGGGTACTTAATTTGTGGAAAAACGAGATCAAACTAAGGGTGATTCAACAAAACATGACAATTAGCTACAGATAATGCATACATCGCTTATGTAAACGGTGACATTTCTTGCATAAGTGTAAAATTGTTTATAAACTAACCTGAGCAGCGGACGCCTTGAGCAATAAGACCCCACATGAAGTTGGCACAGTATTCGCACCAGTGTGGCCCTCTGAACGTGTGCACCTGTGGATACAAACACTGATAACTTTAGA
>KN485435.1:0-14688 GCA_000787095.1 Periophthalmodon schlosseri | reverse complement strand
CAGGAATGCAAACAACAACTGGCATGAAGCTTTAAACATTGGTAAGTGTCTATATCCTGTTACAAAACAAAGTGAAATCTGAAATGTCTGGGGTGACTTGTGCTGACAGGGCTGTCATGAGCGTGTCAATGTCACAGTGACACAAAGCGCTCTGAGGACGAAATATCCCACCAGCAATAACTCTAGCAATGACGTTAGCAATAAAACATTACTGAAAACTGCAATGAGGACACAACCAGGATAGATGTAAGAAATCTGTGTCATCAACGCATATGTAGAAAAGGCTTAATGATGCCATCTAGTGGTGGGTTAGTTTGTTCTCTAAAACAACCCACTGCAGTCTAATTCCTCTCTGACTGGCACAGAGTTGACAGACTTTATCGACCCGCAGGCACTAATTTAATAAACTGTGTAATTTGGCATACTGGGGTTTGAGTGTGTCTGATAAGAGCAGTGTGTCCCATTTTATTGTCAACAAACATGAATGACCTGGTACAAATTATACAGACTATCATACTTACTATATATTATATTTTTCAAAGAATAAACTGCTAAAATATTAAATGAAGGCAGGAAAGTGGCATTTTTACTCCACAAATGCATATTATAAAGCACTTCCTGTTTGAATATTACAACTATTCTAACAGTAAGTGCCACCATAATCTGCAGAACATATCCCTGCAGGTCCCACTGGTCATCATCCTCATCATCATCAGATATTACTGAGCCAACCAGCCCAGGCAGCTGTGAACATACCCAGAGGCCACCGGGGCAAATCACACTCCGAGCCCCGTCTAAGAGCTCAGCCGAGTGGAAGGATATTACACGAAGGTCCTCAAGTGTGCTAGTCCCTGCCTGCGTTTTGGTCTAAATGTTTTTGTCCTTCTCTATAGAAAAAAAAACTACACTAACTAAAACACAAGCTCAGAAAATTGGAAATGAAAATTGTGACTCACCTACCTAATTATTTCTGATCACCTGTTATGTTTATGTTTAGTACCCCCAGCAGGTGCATTATGTAACTTTTCTGGTGTAGGGCCTGCTTGTTTCCATGGAGATGTTAATGCTTTGCCTGAAATGTTTCACAGTATACAATTAAACTTACTGTATTTATCTCCATGGAAACAAGCGACAAAGCTTGTGCACACTTAAATATGACTGGGGAAAAATAGTTCTATTGTTTTATTGTACAAGAATAAAAAAAACACACCTTTTCATCCCTTTGGAAAGTGACGCGCCGTTGTTCTGAGCGGGCCCGGCTCAGTCTGTGCACTGTCTTGTCTTTGAGCAGCGACGTATAGCCCAGGTGTTCGTAGATGGGGTTGGTGGTCATTTTGGCAATGTACTCTGCCGCCCTCGTCTCAATGTACAGAGTAATCAGAGCGTCTGTTACAAGGTCATGAACCGATTCAAACCTTTTCTCCCCAACAAAGTGCTTCCCATCGTAGAATAACCTGTAGTTGAGTGACTGATGCCCAAACCTGCACAGATAAACACAAGTTTTTCAAGGCTCTCAAAAATACACTCTTATAACAATATTTGATATACAATGTAGTGAAAAAATATTACAATAAATAATAATATTGATTGTATGTAAATAGAACAGCACTAGTAAAAGTAAAGCATAATAATTTCAGTAAACCGTTTTCTAAATTAACTTAACTATTATTTGAACTTGTAGAGTGCTTTGGGTGTTCTGATACTGGCTACATAAATCCAATGCAACATGAGCTGCAATAAATAGATAGCACAATGTAGCACAATGTACTTCAGAAAACATCTATTTGTAAAATCTACAATGAATTAGAGATGTGTAAATAATTCAAACCTCTACAGCTCAGCTTGTTGTTAGAGGGACATGTTATAAATTTTGAGCCCCCAAAATATAGTTAATCGTGGGTCATTAATTGAACTTTGAGTCGATTTAGTAATGATTGCGATTGGCCTACTACTAGAAACCATATACCTGGCCAGCCAGAACCACAAGCTTTGACAAAACTTTACAATGACAAGTGGGTCTGGAACCATATCTTGTCTTCCCGATTTGAGTTGGGCATGATTGACAGGTGGATTAACCAGTCAGAGAGACGCATGGTCCATTTGCGTCAAAACAAACATGTCGGCTTACACATAAAAAAGGGGAAAAAGTAATGCAGACGACTAAGAAACAGCGCAGATACCTGCAGAATCAACAATGGAAGCACCAACCTGTTAGCCCAGGCTCAGACTGCACGAGGTGCTGCTCTTGTCCGGCAGCCAGTAAGTATTCCATATAATTCAAAGTAGAGAGAGGAGCTCAGGCTGCAGCCTTTGCAGTCCAGTGGTGCCGGTGGAGGTGCCGCGACGCTCCAGATTAATTCAGTTTGGAGTTTATTTATTCCGGACACTGGAGCCCACCACAAACCTTTTGCCTTAATAAATAAATAGTTATAGTTATACCACCTTTGAAGCTACACGTGCGAGACCACGTGTTTGCAATACCACAGCAGAGCTCCGGTACTCGTGTGAGTGTCACACCGCAACAAAACAGGAGTTGCAGCTGGACTGGGTGTAGTCTGAGCAAGGCATTACTTATCTCAGGTAAAAGAAGTTATTTATTTTACGATAATTTTCGAGAGGAGATGTCTTCAGCATTTGAGCGCCACGTGATACAAATTGTGATACCGGCTGTGGCTGGACCCAAGTTAGGACGGTGGTATGTCACCCTCTGAAGTTTGGTTCTAGACCCTTATGGATTTGAACAGAATGTAGAAAGAGCTGGCTGGTCAGGCAAAGAAACCACAATATTAGGAACAGACCAGTACCTTAAAGCCAAGGTGTAAGTCCCTGGCTGTCTTTGACTTTCTCTGATGAGGTAAGCTCCCTCCACTCCCCCCAACAGCTCGTCGGCATATTCCCGAGATATGATACCATGAAATCTAAAGAAAAAATAATTTGTTAAAGCATTTTTAATGTCTTTTAAAAGAACAATTCCCCCTTAAACCAGGTCAACATTATCTGTTGCATGCAATATCATTAATTTCTGGTTTAGTGGGGTTGTCAGGTACTATTGAAGACTAACTAGAGGTACCACATTGCAGGAGCTAAATCAGTGGTTCTGCTCATTACATCTGGCAACACAAATGTGTTCCTTACATTTGTGAATAAAATTGTTTATCATTGTTATCAGTAAAAGCAAAAATTATTGTTTTAATCTTTACATTGGCATCTGAAGACTTTTTTTTAAACGTTTTACACGTGTCTGAAAAACTAAATATACATTAGTTTAAATATAAATTATGAAATGAAAACATAAAACAGCAATAATTCACACACTCACTCTCTGCCATAGTATTTGGGTCGGGTCTCCATCTGTAGACCAGAGAAAACATATTGACTGCAGTAATAAGATGTGAAAGCCACAGTAAATTGCTTTTTGAATTGTTTTCAGAGTGCTGCAAAAGATAAAGGCCTCTTCACCATATCACATATCAGCTCCATATGTGCTCTATGCCACCAGCAGCCTCCAATCACTACAATTCACAGCATGGGTGAGTGAATAGTCCATGTGTAATCCTCTCAAATAGGTTACGGATTCATTTGTATTTTTTCCCACTGGGAAGTTCAGTATCATTTTATATTTGTTTTAGAGACCTGATAAGGTTTTTGTTCTGAAGGTTGCAGTGCCTTTTTAGGATGCATGTGAGCACAAATATGCAGGTGCAGCCTTCACTGGTAACACCTGGCTATGTTACTCAGTGTCAATGAATAACTGATAACTCCGGTCCACATGCTGCCTCACTGCTCAATGTTTTTTCACACATGAGCAGGTTGGATTTTAGTGTAGTTTTTATAGTGTGGGAATGAAATGAATTGTTAATATTGAAGTCCTTGATTAAAAAAATATTAACAATTATAATGATTATACTAACAATAACCCGTAAAACCAAAAACCTTACTGTGCCAATGGAATGACTTCAAAGTGGTGCCTGTACTTTATGCTAATATACAGCATAATTCAAAATATTATTAAACATTAAAGGTGCACTATGTAACTTTTTTCTGGTGGAAGGTGTGCAACTCTTTTTTGTCCATTTAGATGGTATTGCTTTGCCTGGAAGGTTCCACAGTATGGCATTAAACTTATCTGTCCCAAGGGGGGAAAAGCAGGTGATTCCACCAGGCCAATTTACAGGTGACCAGGTGACCCCACTCACAATAAGAATGCATGTTTTTACCAGGTATTTTAGACTAATAAAAACAAATGTAATAGAACAAATGCAAGGTAGATGAGTTTAAGGCCATACTGTGTAACAACAACACAAGCAGGTGGCCAGTCCTCCACCAGAAAAGCTACATTATGTGTTTTGATATCTATTGGAAAATGTAAGTATAGAATTTGTTGTATGTAAAATGTACTGACCTCCTGTGGACATGTGACCCTCTTTGGTCTTGGAGCCTCCTGTTGAAGCTGGTACACTGTAACAGAAATACGCCAGTTAAACCAATATTTAATGTTTGCATGTCATGTTGTATTGTTTTGTTCTAGTGTGACAGTTTGTAAGGAGTGGGATTGTGAGGGGAATTAAACATTTTAAACCTTAGCTTCTTCTATTTCCTTTTCAGACCTGTCGTTTATTTCACCTGTTTGTCAACTACTGAATTTTAATTGTTCTGTGTTGTAAAATATAGTGTTAATTGTGCTGTGTGGGGTTAAAATAAACTAAAACTAATGCATTGTTCATAAAAAAGGCAATCTAATAATTCCTTTTTACATTACATACATAGAGGACAGAGTGGTAAATGAATGAAGCAGAAAGTTAAGTGGTTTGAGGGATTTGTGACTGGTGAAACAATCAACACACAATTATGGTACTGCTAGCCATTAAAAACCCTTTTGCAGTTTGTTGGAACCTCAAAATGGTCCATATTATACACCACCTTACTAATCCAATTGTGTTAATATAAGACAGTAAATTTTACCAAATGTTATTCTATTTTGAAACTAGTAACAAAGTATACAAAAACAATCCAATGAAACAGTCAAATACAGTATAAGTTTTTAGGTTTGTCAACACATTTTAATGGGCAATGTGCAGTAATGCTACAGAAAATATCTTAATAAATAGTGATGTTACTAATAATGAGAAAAAAAACTGTAGCAGATTCTCTAAAGTGGAGCAGGGAGACTTCTAGCTGTGAATTTTCATGTTTTTTGGACACAACTTAATCCGAGCTGCATGATTTGGACAGCAGCTATTCCTGCAACATGGTGAGGTCTAAAAATACTTCCACACTGCCAAAAAAAATTGAAAAATGGTTATTTAAGAAAAAATGGCTACTTAAAAATGGCTACTTAAAAGCAATTAATTGTAAATTTTGGATGCTAAATTATAGACTACTTCTATTGTCAACTCAATTTAAAATATTCATGCCCTACTTTAGCACATGCAACACTTTCCATCTGAAGAATCATCCTCTTTTCCTCCTACACTGCAAAAACACATTATACTGAAGTGGGAGTTCAAAAGACCCAATTTTATCTGAACCACTTTGGAGGCGAAATCATTTTCCTGCATATAACCTATTTTACTCTGTGTGTTTTTGAATTTTGGGGGATGTGTGCATGATTTGGGATTATGTTGCCAGGAGCTTTAAATATCTTGTATGTTGTGTTTTGGGGTTTGTTGCAGTTTTTAGATATTAGTATAATATAATAAATTACTCACAGTAGGACTTCCATATGGGCGGTTGGTAATCTTCAGGGTCTGAAAACACACAAAAGAGAAGTTAGTTTTTGCTCATTACAAAGACCCAAAAGTGCTAATGATATAATATTTCTACAGTAATGCACATGGTTTCACCCTGTGCAGGTGCAACTTTCTGTAAACACAAGCAATTTATACCTACTGTAAGGTCAATCAGTACTGTAAAACTGTAAAAATCTTGTTATTGCAATATTAGCTATGCATTATCCACATTGCAGGAAACTAAATGAAGCACATAGCGATTTGTTTTACCTTATAGAGCTAAAATGAGAATGTGTTGAGACTAGGGTTGTCAAAAGTATCAAAAAACAGATACTAATCGGTACTAAAACTAGTATTGAAACTAGATACTCATTTGAGCAAGTATCTACACTAAAAAAGTCACATACACGGGGCAGAAATGAATCTTTCCAGAATAGCTTTAGAATGACCATAAGCTGTATCAGAACAAGTATAAAACCACATAATCTTGTATGGATCACTATGTAACATGCCTGAACGACTGAGGCATTACACAGATATAAGGCCACATGGTAATATTTAAAAAAAGTACTATGATTTTATATTGAAACTCACATTCTGTTATCTAAATAAAGACTTTTTTTTTTTTAAACTATCACCGTGGTATCAGAATTGGTTTTGAGTATCAAGTCTGTTCCTTAGTATCAAAATCAAGTTTGAAATTTTAGTATCGTGACAACACTAGTTGAGAGACTTTGTTGAGTTTCGATTTTGACATATTTAGGCATATTAAAAACTATATTGCTCAATTGTTTATAAATGTACATTCTGCTATTTTGAAAGCAGAAAAAATTTTGCCATTATCTTGACTTAGCTTGTAATTTCACACATAGACCAGCAGCTAGGGCTAATTCATCTCTTATTTGGCACAAAGAATCTTGTTTCATGTAGATCCAGGAGATTCATTCCTTTGCAATGATTAGAACAGAAAACTTTAACCCTCTGGCACCTACCACACCTTAATCCACCAGTGAGTTTGGGCAAATGATTCACATCACAAATATGACACCATGATCAGATTAGATGGAATGCTCTGCATGATATGATTATTATAGACACATGATTCAGAGTATGGGGTGAAGGTTGGTGGTTCAAATCCCACTCTCGACATAAACATCATTGGTTGAGGGGTCAGATCCACTGACCCACAGGTTGGCGTTGCAATTCCAGCTCCAAAAGATGAATGCTGTCATTGTGTCCTTGGGCAAGACACTTAACCCACCTCACCGCTGTGTACACTGCTGTATGAATGGTGAGTGAATGGGTGAGTGGTTCCTTGATGATTGAGTGCCTTGAAGGTGGAAAAGCTCTATATAAAAATGTGACCATTTACATTTTATGATAATTACTGAAGTACCATTATTTATTTTTTTCACTGAACTGCTCAAAAGATGACTTAACTCCACACCTGTTTTAAGACTGGATTCCAATAAACATCTCCAAGTTTCACATTCTGACACACTGGTGAAAAGCATATAGTAATATTTTTGCAGCATGATAAATTTGGCCATAATTTACATTCATACAGCATGCTATTTTGGTGCCTCAGGGCAAAACACACATTCAGATTGCCTTGTAAGAATGTTTCAGTCTGATTGTTGATTGTTGAGTGTATGGAGACCGAACAGCTCTATGCCGTTATTCATTGTTATTATAAATGTGACAATGTTAATCCATCTGTAGTGGCCTGTTGCATAAATAAAATGACCACTGGGCAAAAAAGAAGGTTCACCTGACAGTGCATAAAGTAAAAGCCAAGAGTACATATTTACGTAATAGTAAATGCAGATGAAATATGCTGTTTGATGTTGCAAAAATTTATGTCCTTCAAGTAAGGCCAAATAGTGATAAAAAACAAATTATGATCCCTTTTCCGCACCCACTACTTGTTTTCATACCTGACAGTTTCGACTGTTCACTAGCGGTCTGTGGCTGTGACGTGTCCGTCACTGATTGACGTGGCGCTGTCTTCCTACCAGTGGAAGCAGGACGACAGCGCCATCTGCAGTTCAACTTCTTCAGGATAGTATCCCAGGTGTGTGAGAGTACACAAGCCCCTTCGTCCCAGTTTAAAGTCCCACGGGCACGTTTCCGTATTTCGATTACTTCCTCAATCCAGCAGGGATGTTTGTTGTCCTCTGTCCCTATGATTTGCTCCGTCCCAGTCCATAATGTGGTTCTCTCTTTAAACCGGGACGAGGGGGCTTTTTTACTCTCACACACCTGGGAGACTGTCCCAAAGAAGACGGACTGTAGATGGCACTGTCGTCCTGCCTCCAGTGGTAGGAAAACAGGGCCAAAGCCTGTTTAAATCAGCTGACCAGACACGCCACAGCAACATCACATGACCACTCTGAGGAGGACCACTAGTGAGCAGTCAAAACTGTCAGGTATGAAAACAAACTATACTTTGGTCTGAAAAAAGAATCTATTAAATTAATGGAAGATCAGATAAACCTCATGGGACTAGCCCTGTCCTGTTCTGAATGAGGTGGATTTAACCAATCACAGTTAAGTGTGAACTCTCAGCAGATGCAGTCAACTTTACTCTTAATGGCATATATAAAGTTCCTAAGTAAGTGTACATGAATGATAAAATTGAAATTGTCATCTGGCCCATCCCTACCTTCAAGAAGATAGATTTCTTTGGTCAAACCTCAGACCATCTATTGTCTTGGCACATTTTCTCCACTCTGCTGCACAGTCCAAAAGATTTATTCCACTGCAGCTTATTTAAAGAATGTGATTTTTTGTGGCTGGCTGCCAAATATTCGCTTTGATTCCTTTCAATGACAAATGTCCTTATTGTGCTGCGGTGTTAACAAAGGAAGTGGGGCTTTGACTGCTTTAAGATTCACTGGCATACATAAATACACTTATGCATTGGACAACAGAGAGATCATTAGATTTTTATGCCAACTGATCAATAATACATTCTTCAGCAGCTACAGGCATTCTTCCCTAAAGACAACTTTCTTAATTGCGTTGCTCTCATTACTCAAAGGAATTAAGTAAAAAGATTGCCATCAGCTGTTTGCACTAGGGACAAACAGAATGCTTAATGAATAACTCCCATGAGCTGATGTCTTATCAAGTCTTTTGGGGATAAAATCTCTCTGCTACAAAAAGATACAGCTCAGAAACTATGTAGCTTTTGATTAAAACCTGCCAAATAATTTATAATAATCATTTTGCAGACATTTGGAGTGACGCTAAGATAGATTTAGCTTCATTGAATAAATATTATAGAATAAATGGCCAGCTTGTGGTTTGAGGATTATGGGTCGACCTCACTGCAGAGACACCATCTGGGAATAGCATGTGGCCATTGCATTTCATACTGTATTGGTGCTACAAGTGTGGGCACATTTTCAATTTACCTATGCTAACCATTATAGTTTTCCTCCCTTAACTGTATGTTTTTGTCCTGTTTCTATGTAAAATTGCTTTACATGTAATTTTGGTTTGTGCCGTTGTAGTAATTGTGGATTGGCTACTGTGTTATTAGCATTGCCAAATTACTTGGAAACTTCCCTTTGTGCTGTTGCTGATTATGTAGTGCAAAAGGACAAGCATTAACCAAGTGGAAAAGATTGTAAACCGGCTTATGCCTCACAGGCCTAGAATACATTGCTGTTATTCTGCCACTACGACCAATTTAGTCATTTAGAGCATGGAGAGGAAGCCATACTTTCACTCTGGATCTCTACATTATTTCCTGAAGCTGTCGGGTAAATGGGCTGCTGCTCGCTGGTCTTCTCCTACAGTGTCTGAGTCTGCCAAGAATGTGTGAGAGCACTCAGCCAATGGTCCACGAAGCATCCAGGAAGAGAAAACACACAATAAGACTGCAACACTGTCAGCATGATCTGCTCCTATAAGCCTGCACAGTATACAAAAAACATGTAATGTTGTACACTATACACTGACTATAGCATGAATTGAATATAGGTGCAATACTTCATTTCCAGTATGATTTAAACATTACTTGATTTCTGCATTTTTGGTGACAAGATACAATAGTTTCATTGAGTTATGCTCGAACCATAATGTTGTTGTATTTTTTTTGTGTTCCAGATATGAGACACTGATTTTGCAATGACAATAAATTAGCAATAGTGATGTAGCTCCAAATCAAACACTGCGAGCCTTTGTTATTCTGCAGCCTCCTTGCATACATATGTAAATAAATATAGCTATGAATGGGCACAAAATACACAGGACTCGTGTATTAAACTCATAAAATCATAATTATATTTCTTTTTTTTTTTAGAAGTTTTTTTTTTAAACAGACAAATTAGGACTGCACAGTATTTCACAACTGAATTTAAATTGCAATTTGAGGAGGTGTAATTCTCAAATATAAAAGACTGCAGGTATTTAGGTAATAGAATATCTATCTCTGTCAGTATATGGCAAAAAAGTCTTGTTAACCCTTCAGTCTAGAAATGTATTTGTTCAGCGGTTCATATTTCAGTCTTACAGTCTCAAATGTAAATTTTTGAAATGTGCATTCTGAACAGAATCATACTTTTTAACATAAAAAGCAAATCTAAACACAATAGCAATACTTTTCAGAAAAATTGCAATTCCTTTTTTCCTATTGTTAAAAGGAATCAAATAAATGTCATAATACAAACTTTCTTACTGTTTGGCCTGCCTCATAGCCTACAGTACATTCATATTTCTTACCATAGTCAATAAAACAAACTGGCTTATTTTTGTGTAGACAAGATTTATCAAATGTTGTTTGTTTTTGACTGCCAAGTAGCTTTGCATGAAAATAATAATACCCTTGTGAATCCACCACTCCATCTCTGGCAGCGGCGCAGCTTGTAACTTCTGATAATTATATTGAGAGTCCAATGGTAATGACAACCCTCCAATACCACAAAGAGAAAAGACTTTCCCCTGGAGCAGCAGTGGTCCAAAAAAGTCAATATGGTGCCTTCTGAAACGCACGTAGGATAATGCGTTGTGAAAAGTGTGGTTACTGTGGTCTGTATTGGCTCTAGAATGCTCCCTCAGACTTATTATGGACAGTTCCTCAGAAATGCAAGTCTATGTAAACTATGCAGAAGCCTTGAACCCTGTAATAAACATATAGCCTTACCATGTAGCTCTCATTTACTGCTTTGAAGCTGCATTCATTCAGTTAGTGTAACAAGTACCAACAGTATTTTCAACTCAAATGTTTTGGGGTTTTTTTCATTCTCAGTAGTGCCTCTGTTGTCATTGGGTTTGTACACCAAAATGTGTCAGCAGAAGATGAATGTACTGGCAAACAAAAGTTAAGCAATAATTAAACTATGAATTTTTCTGTGTATTTGAACAGCTGACAACAACTAACCCTAACACTTATTACCCAGCAAAATTTACACTGGAATTTGCAGTTGGAATTGTATAATTTAGGACAAAACATTGCATTACTCAATAATGGACAATACACTAGATGTATTGACTTAAGTAGTGTAGTCCACAGACTGATGCTCCACCATTGCTTGCATCTGGCTACTGTCAAACAGCCCACATAACCAAAGATCAAAGAGCAGCATTTTCAGCATAGTGTAAAAGCCTCTAAGAAGCAGAGACATACTGGTGATGGAAATTAGATAAATCGCATGTCAGCATGAAATGACAGGAGTAGAACTTATATAACGATGTAGGATTTGCTTTCAATACCATGTTAATATTGACAATCTGGAAACACTAAAGTACAACGTAAACTCTTACCGGAAGACAGGGATGAACCAGAGAGGCTGGAGTTACTAGACGCAGCCATCCCCGTCCGTGCGTTCACTCCACGGCTCAGTTACTTGGTGAAGGTGCGCTCACAGCATCTCGTCCCCGGGGCTTCCTCCATGATGTCCCTCACGTGTACACCTCCACGAACTGCTCCAGTTCACGTCTCATTTGGTCCAAATAGCAGGTCGATTGTCTGAATCAGCGGTTCTTCTGCCCTCCTTTCATCCACAGCATGCATTCACCTCGGCAGGAGCTCACGCTGTCGCATTCGCTGTAGGAGGAGGGCGCAAACATAAAGACTCCAACATCACTGTAGTTCATTCAAATATGCTGCTAGGCTAGTGTCTTGCGTACCATTGTGCTCAGCCAGGGTGCCCATGTGCCAGTTTCGAGCTGTGTAATAAACAGACCAAGCAGCAGAATCTCGCCTCTTAAAGAGAAAGTTTGTGAGGGAGTAGTGCCAGACTCTACACCTTCTGACATTGGCAGTTAAAACCAAAACCAGCACTGACACGTGCCACACAGTGAACATATTTGGGCGAAACTGGAAAAAGGCTGTATCACGTTTATTACCTCATTCACGGGTGAATAATCCTCATCACGCGACGGCCTCGCCAAAGTGAAGACATGCGCGCCACCTGGTGGACGGCTGCTGCTCGGCGGTGGGTAGACTTCCATGATAATAGTACATGTCTATGGTTCTGGCACAAAATGCAACAATGTCATAAAGTAATTTGGAGGGTTAAAGACACATTTTAGAAAAAGTACTTGAACTCGTTAAGATGTTGCAAATAGCAAATTTGAGACAATTTTCATGGATTTTATGATCATTGTTTTTGAAGACTTATATAGGTTTGTGTGTATTTTTCTTTTTCTCGCGTGCAATAGGTTTTAAGGGGTTTTGAGATTTGTTCATATACATTAAAAACACAGATTTGAACAAACGCCGATCACGTGATAGTTCACATGACCACTGAGATTGGTCATGTGACTATATCTCCCACTGTGTTCGCAACAACCACCACCACAACAACTTAGGAGCGCCACAAAAATGGGGTACGTTTTATATTTATCTCTTGTGAATCAATTTGAGTGGTTCGGAGCTTGTAGTTTGACATTTTGTAAATAATATCCCCACAGGCTTCTTAAAGAAACTCTTGGCATCCTGTTACTTTATCTTCTTTCACTTGAGGCTGCACACGCCAGGAGCTGCTCCATTTTTTTCTGCCACAAACATCTCCGCGTCAGCCGTCCCAATGGAGTCGACCCGGGCTCACCGCTTTTCCTCACTCCCTACCTGGAGAAGGGCGCCATAGATGAAGGTACAAGCAAGGAGTGCAGTAACCACACAGGGGCAAAGTGCTTCTTGTAGCCAGGGTGAAACTACCTATACATTCTTACTTGCAGAGCACAGGCTATGGCGTCTTGATCTTTATGTCATTTTATTGTTGGGTAATATGCAGGCAGTCCTTTTAAGCAGAGTCACTCTACCATAGAAGGGAATTAATCTATTGGGGGCCTCCACTGTTTCTTCCAAACAATGCCTATTTTACCTTTTTACAGCCAGAAAATTGAGTTTGGTTGGTAAACTGCCCGGTGCCAACGTGAAGAGCTATGCTGGCTATTTCACAGTCAGCAAGGAATACAACAGCAACCTCTTTTTTTGGTTTGTCCCCGCACTTATGGTGAGTGTTGTTACTTCCTTAATAAACACTGTAAAGTTAGTCAGCAGTTATTGAAAGGTCAATGTTCAGCTACATGTCATATGATTTTGACTTCATAAAACCTTTTGGTATCAGGTGAACAGTAACCTAAGGTAGTTATAGACATACACTGACAGAATTTAAGCAACAAATTCAACAAAGTGGGCACACACACACACAATAAGATGGGAGAACATAAATATTCAAAATAATAAAAGAGTATTGCTAATATTGACTAGCATTATAATAATGCAAAACAGTAACATTAAACATGACTTATTTCAATAACTACCAGATTTGCTTTATAACTGTATGAAATTGTGGAAAAAAAAGATGGACATTGAATAATGAACAATACCGAAAACCATAATCCTTAAAAATCCACATGCCCTTTTGTACTACATTCCCTAAAGTAAAATCGAATGCCTTTTTTAAAATCAACAAATTCAGAATTGTATTACTATTGCATTTGCTTTTTAATATTTAGAACAGTTCTTATATGGTGTTCTTTAAGCCACTGTGTCCAAGTAATTTCAGTCTGGTGTCAGGTTCTTCAATAACCCACTGACTCCACAAGATGGCGCTGACACACTGACTTTCTTCTCACTAGGCAAACCGGGACAAGGCTCCTGTTCTGCTATGGCTGCAGGGGGGCCCCGGAGGCACCTCACTGTTTGGTCTGTTTGTTGAACATGGCCCATATGTGGTCTATAAAAACATGACTGGTAAAGTACAAACCTTACCATTCGTACATTAAAGTGCACTATGTATCTTTTCTGCTGGGGGTATACGCCACATTTCTCTTCATAGAAATGCTACTGCTTTAGCTGGTTCCACAGTATGACATTAAATATACAGTGCGTACGGAAAGTATTCAGACCCCCTTAAATTTTTCATTCTTTGTTATATTGCAGCCATTTTCTAAAATCATTTTCCTTTTTTTTTCCCCTCAATGTACACACAGCACCCCATATTGACAGAGAAACACAAAATTGTTGACATTTTTGCAGAATTATTAAAGAAAAACTGAAATATCACACGGCCATAAGTATTCAGACCCTTTGCTCAGTATTTAGTAGAAGAACCCTTTTGAGCCAATACAGTCATGAGTCTTTTTGGGAATGATGCAACAAGTTTTTCACACCTGGATTTGGGGATCCTCTGCCATTCCTCCTTGCAGATCCTCTCCAGTTTTGTCAGGTTGGGTGGTGAACAGCCATTTTCAGGTCTCTCCAGAGACGCTCAATTGAGTTTAAGTCAGGACTCTGGCTGGGCCATTCAAGAATAGTCACGGAGTTGTCCTGAAGCCACTCCATTATTTTAGCTGTGTGCTTAAGGTCATTGTCTTGTTGGAAGGTGAACCTTCGGCCCAGTCTGAGGTCCTGAGCACTCTGGAGAAGGTTTTCGTCCAGGATATCCCTGTACTTGGCCGCATTCATCTTTTGTTCGATTGCAACCAGTCGTCCTGTCCC
>KN485434.1:17123-49375 GCA_000787095.1 Periophthalmodon schlosseri | reverse complement strand
CATTTTTAGAATTTATTTATTTATTTTTTGTCAACACATTGGCAGAAGCTTAGTTGGTGAAATGCTTTCAACCTAAACATCATTGGTAGAACAGTCAGATCCACTGGCCCACACGTTTGCGGTGCGATTCCAGCTGCTACAGATGAATACTGATGCTGCGTTCCTTGGGCAAGACCCTTAAACTGCCTTGCCCCCAATGCCTGTGTGCACTGGTGTATGAGTGTGTGTGTGTGTGTGTGTGTGTGTGTGAATGGGTGAGTGGTTCCTTGATATAAAGCGCTTTAAGTGCCTTAAAGGTACAAAAGCACTGTATAAATGTGACTATATACCATTTAAGTGTATGTAGGAATTGCATAAAATATTTCATAAAGAATATATGTGTTCTCAGATGAAGTTATTAAAAATAGATTTTACAAGAAGCGTCCACATTATGTAAATGTTGTGAATGTTTAATGATGACACTATTTTACACTACCCTTAATTCAATGTACCTGAATCATTACATACAATGTAACAGCATGTTAGGCATGTAACCCAGCCCTCTAATTGCTGTCCTTAACCTTACCATGTAAGTACATGTTGGTTTTGTTTTGTTTCATGTGCTCCTCGCTTTGGGTTGGGATAATACAGCTATAACCAACTCGAGCCTTGTCCTCAATATAAGGCAGCTTGTGGCATGACAGTTTATATTGCAACTGTATTTTATGTTTAATCGGTAGGAGGGCATACTGCAGTTACTGCAATACATTTATTTTACATTTTATTTAAATGTCTCAATTGTTTAAAAAAAAAGTTTGCATTGCCTGTACATGGAATATTTGGTATATGGAATATTTCCCAATATGGCACTATGCTTATCTCACAATTATTCAATTACACATGATTTTATATCTTAAAAAACTGTTGCTACAGAGATAAATACGTTTAATGCCTAACTGGCAAAGCAATAACATCTCCAGGCAGACACACAGGCAGCAGACCCTCTAACAGTAAGTGCTCCTTCACATCATTAAAGCAGCATTCCGTGCAATTCTTTAATAATAAACCTTAAAAGCACAAATTATGAACAACTGACATTTTGGTGCTTTTAACCGTGTTATAACATTGTTCCATGATCAAACACAGAGCTGGAGTGGAGTATTGTTTACTTCATTCACACTTACTTGATAAAACCTTGTTTAGTAAGTCTGCTCTTGCTAAGCCCCATAAAAACACAATTTTGAATTTTCCAGTTTTGTGGCATCACAGGTAAAAGTCCGGAGGTCTTCTGCACTGTCTTTATTCCATAAATAAAAAACAGCATTTCTGCTGTCAAATTGCATTCATTGCATCTGCATAGTTGTGTTAGCTTGTTAGAAAAAGTCGCCTTGGCTGTGTCTCAGTGGTAATGCCCCTATTGTCAAAAAGTTGGAAAATACAGGAAGTAGCTGTGAGATCATCAACTGTCATCAATTCAATCCAAAATGTAGAGACAATTTACAGACAAGGCATTTTTTCTGACAGTTCAAACATTGTTTAAACAAAATGGAGGTGTAATTTTGTTAAGTTTTGGCCCTTGTTAACATTATGGTTGCTACGTAGCCCAACAGTTATCGAATTACCTTTATGTACGTCACATTTGCTGCACGTGTCCAATCAAGGAGTAAAATTATAAACGATAATTACAAAACTAGACAAAAGCACAGTAGATTTTTTTTGTTAAATTTGTTAGTCTAACCTGTGATATGCATTTGAAGTATTACAAAACTAGACAAAAGCACAGTAGCAAGATTTTTTCTGTTAAATCTCAAATCTAATAATGTGAACTATGTTTTAGTGAAATTATTAGTCTACCCTGTCACATGAGATGCCAAAGCAAAGATACTCAAGAGCATGTTTATTAAAGGCCAAGAGCAATATAAATAATGCATAATATCTATTCTTTAATACTGATACTTTGTCGCTGATGTCATCAACATTCCCTGGGGGTGTGATGCTAACTAGAGGCACTGTTAGTCAAGTTAGACTTTAATCTGAACTTTGTTTTAACACAATCTGACCAAAAAGAACTGACTGTTACAAAGGTAAGCATATTTGTGCTGTTAAACAAATAAACAGTTAAACAAGTCCCTCTCAAATAACATTACAGTCACAAGCGAGGCTGCATTAGTCAACATTTTTTCAATTAGTCACTCTCACCTTTTTTGCTGAAAATCACCGTGAAAGCTCATATCGATCATATGCTCCTGAAAATGTGTTGCGTCTCCATGGTAACTGCTGAACAGTTACCCCCTACCCCCCCACCCGTCAGCGTGATGGCGCTGCAAAGTATCAACGGGAATCATTCGATGCTTCTGTAACATTCCAATATCGCATGTCCTGTGTAATTAAAATACACAACAACTACTCCTGAGCCAGTGGAGTCGTGCAGCCACTACATCATCTCTCTCTCTCTCTGTGCCACTGTCGCTTCTAATTTCTCCTGTTTTAATTTAGTCCCAAACTGGGCTCTCCGGAGACGCTCTCTGCCCTACATACCCACACTGTGCCCGCTTGTGCACACTCAGCACAGCCTTCGTCTCTGTGTTTGGGAGTGCCGCGGTGCTCTTGTGTCCGCCGCTGCTGCTACTGCATGCTGGTCAAATGAATTTCAAATTAACCACACACCAATCCCCCCGTGAACGCACCTCGGGTCATAATCCATGCAGTTTTATTGGCTTTTAATTAAACATGTCATCTCTCCAAGGCACCAGCATCCGTCTTTTCAAACGGCGCTGATAAGAATAGTGTTTCAGCAGCATGTGTGCAGTTCTACATTTGAGGATGTGGTGGAGGCTCTATAAAAGGGGGACATTTTTGTGTTATAACAGTTTTTGTTCTAAGAAAATAATAATGTTTTTTGAGAAAAATAGGTTGCAAACGCTTAACCAGAAAAGTTACACAGTGAACCTTTAAAGACATAGACCCGAAATGTGGCATAGTCAGTGTAAAAAAAAGGACTCTTTTCATAAGGAATAACCAATAGGAAAATCTGCTATATAAAAACTATTTTTTTTAATTAAAACCATATTGACAAAAGTGACTTGCTTCTGTCTCCGTTAAACTCCCTGTACCTGATTTTTTCTGTCTTAACAACATGGAAAACAGAACTAGTTCATTTTAAATGGTTTGCAGTGGTTCAGAGTTATTCCTCACTTACCTTATGCATTCAGAGCAAATTAAATATTCACCACAATGAGTTTATAAGCGCTTTTCACAAGTTTCAGAAGCCAGAATGGTAATGCTAACAATAACCAGCATGCTAACCATGCACTTCCAGATTCTCTAATAATAAAATGCTTCATACCCAGATGCAGACAGCACACAGCTGACTTATGTTGACCTCAAGAACTGCTTATATAAATAGTATCTGGGCCAGACACATTTTGCTCAAATACACGGTAAGAAAGACCCATAGGATGCTATGATGTCAGAATCAGAATAACTTTTATTGCTATTGTCAGTGAAAATTCACAAATCAGAAATTTGCTCTGGCAGTGTGGCGCATCATGTACTGTGAAACCCAGTAATAAGAAATTGTTGGAATTTTGAAATGTGTGAGTCTGTTTAAGTATCACTGCTCCTCAGCCCAAGCCCGTGGTGACCCTGGTGACCCTGGTGACCCTGGTGACCTTGGTGACTGTGGTGCCTGTGGTGCCTGTGTTGCCTGAGGTAACCATGGTGACCCTGCTGTACTCAGGCCCTGGTTGTGTCAGTGCAGAGTGGGGTTGGGCTTTGTTCTGGATTGATCAGGACTTTATGGACACAGGAGGCTCTGGGGCTGAGGAACAACAGAAGGATCGGTGATCAAATCAAAATCACTTTATTTGTCCTTGAGGGGCAATTTAAACACACTGAGCAGTTTCTCTGGAACATATACTGCCATATTTGGTGTAGAAAGCCTGTTGCATTGTTGTAAAAAGTCTGTAGCATGTCAGAGTTAGGTGGCTAGCTCAGCCATCATGATCGCCATGGATCGCCATGGATACAGGAAAAATAAACCATCTTCTGAAGTGCACAAGCTGCACTTCCTAGTTGGTCAAAATCCCAAATATTAAAAATGTAACATAACAACTTAAAAAAGTTTACAAACTGCTTAGAGTGTCAGCCAGTCAGCCTCAAGAGCAGCCAATCACGACCATGGCAACCGCGGTTCATGATGGAGGTGACTGTGAGCACCTGCGTATCCTGATGGATTACAATAATTTAGTTTTCAGTCTTGTTTATTGTGTGATCCAATTTCAATGTAGGTATCATCTGTTCAAGATAAGTTAATGGTTAATTAATTCTCAACTTTGAAAGACACAAATGTCAAAACAAGAATTTAATTAACAAGGGCTTACACTATGTGTTGTTAATTTAATAGCACTTAGATAAATACCAACCTATCTCAAATAGTTGGCACAGTGGTCTCTCTTAGTGTGCAAAACCAATTATCGAAAAGAGTGGGGTCATGGGAATATGAATGAGGAGGAGTGGGTGTACTTAAAGCTCCGCTACGAAACCTTTCTGGTGTAGGGAGATACAGTTCATCTATCTCCATGGAAACAATTTGGTCCAAATTACTTGTCAGATGCCACTGCTCCTGATGAGGTGCCCCAGCGGCATTGAAGGATGGGTCAAATGCAGAGGACACATTTCCCTGAGGGGACAATAAAGTGCACCTTCAAGAGGGGGTATTGTGCAAAATCATTGTAGCTTTCTGCCTGTTATAACTGTTATAATGTTCCCTCATCAAAAACATGCCTGAAGAGGTTTTAGATGTCAGCCCTGCATGTTTGAGTATTTTAACGATTCAAACCCTCCATATGATTAGCTATAAGTGCTCAGCCCACAAGCCTATGTCACCCATGCTCCAACATGATCATTCTCCATAAATATACAAAAAACATCAAAACTGTATATAGCAACATCCAAAACCTGATGCAATGTACAGTAGTTGTATTAGCAGGATGCACACTGATTGTGTTGTGTAGTGATTATGTAGTGCTCTGAAGGGGGAGTGACTTAATGCGGGGAGCAAAGGGTGACTCAGAGTGTCAAAAAACTTAGGTGAAACTTATATATTAACATGTTAATATGTTGTTTTGGTGAATATAGCATTTTCAGAACAATAAAAGGTAACATGACGATCTAAATATGTCTAAATATGTTATGTGTTAGCAGTTACAGAAGTAAAATACCCGCTCTTTAACATTAGATATGTGCAAAGGAGAGCCTAACCATGGTAAAAGTGCATATTTTTCAAGGCCCTTTTGTATCAATAAATACACCTGTAAATGAATAATGTGAGATACATTTAACGCCATATTGTGTAACATTTCAGGCAAAGCATTAACATCTCAGTTGACCCCCACCAAAAAAGTTCATCACAGTACATCTATTTTCGCTTGTATTACTGTCCAAATGTGATAACTGTAATGTTTAACCCAGTCATAATAGCCATCATAGTATGTAGAACAACCCAAAGTGTGTTGAATAAGACACTGGGAAAAGCCGGGCAGGCAGCAGAGTGGTGATATAAGCAGATGAATATTTGATGCTTTTAAGTCAATAGAGAGAGAGAGAGAGAGAGCCAGAGAGAACTACTTTAGCAAATGAATCTGGCTCGTCCCTGTGTTTGACAAGACTGTAGCGAGGATTGTTCATATCGGGGCTGTCAATTGAACATTTGTAAAAGATGTGCAAATCTTGTTATGGGACTCCACAATATTTACTGACTTCTGCTAAGGAGAGAGGTATAAACTCAGTCCACGGATACACGTTTTGTCATCTTAACTTCATTACATGGGATCATACTAGAACACATGAAGGCTGACTACAGTTTTGGTAGAATCTCCATTGCATGCCCTCAGTGGCTGCTAGTCATCCTGGGGTCCACCTAATGCTAAAAGACTAGTATATGATTAAGGTGTTAGGGTTAATTTGGTTGTTACTAAGCCTGAATGATTCTTTAAAGCAGCTCGGCTTGTTACAAGTCTCTCCATGGCCTAACACCAAAGTACATCCCCCACATGCTAGTGCCGCATGAACCATCTCACACTCTGAGGACTTCAGGGACCGGCCTCCTGCTGCTGCCCAGAGTCAGGACTAAACATGAGGAATCAGCGTTTCAGTTTTCTTCAGCTAAAATCTGGAACAGTCGTCCTGAAGATGTGAGACAGGCCCGACTTTGACAATGTTTAAATTCAGGCTCAAAACTGTTCTGTTTAGCTGTGAATATGACTGAAAAGTTTTTATTCTGCACTCTTTTCTTTTAATGTTCATTTTATGATGATTATTTGTGATTATTTATGTTTTGATTTATTTGTATTGTGATTTCAATGTCTTTCTTATTCCGTAAAGCACTTTGAATTACTTTGTGTACGACTTGTGCTATATAAATAAACTTGCCTTGCCTTCTGGTGCACCAAGAATCAAAGCAGTTACAGCTCACACCGGAGCACTTCCTGTATCACCACTTGTTGACATCACACGGTGGGACATATGCAGGATGTGTGTGGTAAACGTGTGCGAATGAAACAAAACACAACTAACATAACATAAATCAAAGATGAGTGTAATACAGGCCCTTTAAACAAAACAGTGTTACGCAAGAGGCCCTGCGGTGCCTGACTGATGCACATTACGTCTGAACAGGTCTTGCACCTTGGTCACGCTCAGTGTTTCTTCTCTGCACCAGGTGTGAACATATGGAGACTGCTGACACACTGTGAATCATCCAATGCAAATCAGGAGCCACGTCACTCCAAGAGGCTGACCTTAAAACGCACGCTCTCCTGGAGCAGTGGAGCAGGCGAAACTCAGATTTCGCTTTCATTCCCAAGGTTAAATGTTCATGTTTCCATTGCGGATCTGAAACAAAAGGAGAGGAGGACACGTTGAGGTTTTGAGTTCTTTAGAGTTTTTGTTGTAAAAACCATCAGTGATATAAAATGATGTAAACTGTGCATGAGAGTTAGTGTTAGAGTGTAGAGCAGGAAAGGCCAGAAGGAGCGGAGCCAGAGGAGGTGTGAAAGGGGCCTTAACCAGGGGCAGCGCCAGACATTTTTGGTTGGAGGAGCTATAAGGGGGTGCTAAGGACCTCAATGTGGGTGCACACTTAACGTGTTCATTTAGAGCCTTTTAACAATGGAGCGTACCCTCACCCCTACCATGTTTGTGTCGCTGTTTTACACAGGTTTAAATGAAGTTAGCACCATGTAGTGAGTCATTTTTAACATTTTTAGTCGAGACTGAATGTCCTATGAAAATGGGGCAAAACTCTTAAGGGGGGCTATGGGAGTGCATTGGCCCCCCATATCATGAAAGCGCTCACTTATTTCAATAAGTTGGTGACTTAAATATCGTGTGTCTGGACATTTTAAATGTTAAATGCTTTAAACTGAAGCAGTAAAACAGCAGTAGTCTGTAGACGTGCTCCACCTCACTTCCTCGTTCACTCTCTCCCTCGCGCTTTCACATGTAATAATGCCAAGCTCGTATTGGCCATAAAAGGAAGTTCAGAGGGCTTTCTCACTAAATACATATGCATTTTTATGGCAATGAAATGTAAATGAGTGTCGTGGTGTTTGTAGCTGGGTGTTGGTGAATTGGGTGCAACTGTCATTTAAGAAGAAATGTGGCTGCTTAAGGACGGGTTGTGAATCTGGCGCAGAGTCATCTCAGCATCTTTTTAAAATGGAAGTTACGAAGTATTTGGGGAATAACTCATTGTAAGAGAGTATGACTATGTGGATATAGCATCTGATTTATCATTATTGTAAAGACAAAAACAAATCTGGTATGTAATGTAATTGACTCTTACCGTGTGAAATTCCATGCACTTTCACTAGAATCATTTGGATAATTTCACCCCTGGAATTGCCATTCTCTTCTGAACAAAAGGTAAAACGAGCTGTTAACTTGAAAACTACCACTACATGACATCACAAGGTGGAACAGAGCATTTTGAGCTTTGCAGATGTAAACAGACTAATAAACCAGGATTACTCAAACATGTGTGAATGAAACAAACAAAATACAACTCCAGGTATGTTTTTGAGGAGGTACCAGCATTCTAACATGGCTTAAAGCTCACAAGAGTCAAATTTGTGTAATATTTGACTTTTAATAAGATTATTAAGATGGCTTCTAGAATTAGCAGTATGAAAAAAGGCGAGATACATTGCCTTTTGGCATCCTTCCTTGGTGCTCTGCTGTTACGGTTCTTTGGCCCAGTTGTGCTCCAGATGCAGCTAATCCAAGGCAGAGCTAGCATCTGGCACAGCTCATCGCCATGACGGCGACAGTGCATGTTTTCTCATAGACTTCAACAAGCAACATGGTTGTACAAGTATTCTCACCACTTCTCTCACACAACATGGCGTCATTTGCAAGATGTAATGCATTTAATTAGCCGGGTTTTAAATATATTTCAAGCTTTTCCTGAAGCCCCATCGTCTTAACATGTGCAGTGCAGGCTAATCTTCCAGCTTGGGTCTTTGGATGCTACACTGTAGTCACCCACTGCTTCTGTGGTATAAATGTATGATTGTTATGACAGCATTTAAAGTGCTCATATTACACTATTTTCTGATCTGTTACAATGTTGTTTCCTCATCATCCCCAGAATTGTGTTTTGTTTCATTCACACATGTTTAACACACACATCCTGCATATTTAGACTTCTCTCCAACAGAAAGCACTCAAGTTTCATCTTGTGATGTCATAAGGTAATACAGGAAGTACTCCACTGTGTTTTTTAAAATCCATACACCTTCACTAGAATCATTTGGATAATTTCAGCCCTGGAATTTCCAATATTTATTAAACAAACGAAAAATGTAGCTGCTAACTTGAAAACTACCACTTCATGGCATCACAAGGTGGAACAGAGCATTTTGAGCTTTGACGATGTAGACAGACTAATAATAAAGGGTTACTCAAACATGTGTGAATAAAACAAAACACAACTCCAGGTATGTTTTTGATGAGGTAACACCATTATAACATGGCTTAAAGTTCACAAGAGTTAATTTAGTATAATATAAGACTTTTAAAGATGGGGTATTACACTTCTTTGGGGTATTAATTGCTAGCACACTACATATGTAGATCACCATGTTGCCTTTTATTATTCTGAAAACAACATATAAACATGTTTAATAAGTTTTAGCTTTTGAGTCCCCCCTCCCTTTGTTCTGGTCTAAGACACTCCCCCTGTAGAGCGCTATCACTTTACAATCAGGGTGCATCCCACTAATGAAACTACTGCACATCACATCAGGTTTGTGAAGTTGTAGTGTATTGTTATGTATCATGCTAAATTGTCGCGTGTGAGCATGGGTGACGTAGCTTTGTGGGCTGAGCACTGGACAGGATCGTACTGCTAACTGTACGATCTGCTAATGTTTTTAATGAGGGAACAATATTATAACATGGTAGAAAGGTCCAAAAAGTCGATTTTGCATATTACCCTCTCTTTTAAAGCTTCATTTTAACCACAGAAAATAGCAAACTGGCAATATCTACACAATGTGGATTCGAGCACTATGTCACCCGAAGCACAGAGTGCTGGGTAAATGACAAGTCCAGAGTTGTTGACCTGGATAGACTGCAGACGGCGGGATGGAGCCAGAGCAAGTTTGAGCTGTTAAATATTTCAATATGTTTCCTCTGCTTGCCCCTCCATCTCCTCATCCATCCTCGGCGGAATTAGGTGACTCAGAAAGCAATTAATCGGCTGCAGCTAGACAGAGGGAGAGGCCTCGAATAAGGGGATTTAGCGGCAGAAACGAGGGAAGGAGAGAGGGAAGCAGCGGAGATGAGGAGCGGAGGAATGCAATCTCAAAAGCAGCCGCCTACTTCCATATCGGAGCGTAATCCGTGGGCGCCTCTCATCCATGGTGATTTGCATGTATGTTAGCTTGGCGTCTTTTTGCTAACGTGCATGTACAGTATGTCTTTGTCCACGCTTGTTTGTTGATACTGAGTGTGATGTTTGCCTATGCAGATGAGATTTGAATAGAGGCCTTTGAATGAGCCCGTAGCAGTGCTGATGTTGTGTGGGAGAGTGTTTGGAATGCCGTGTCAAATGAACTCTGCACACAGCGCTCCCATGGAAGCGGCGATAAAAGCCAGGCATTTAGCACGCGCACCGGCTCCTGTAGTGAAACTCACTTTTTATTAACATTCATCTTTGAGTGTTCCCGTGATGCATTCCGAGGCGAGACAAGCACTTTACAGCAGCTGGGAGTGAGTGCGGTTTTCTGAAAGCCAATTCATACATACATAAACATGTGCACTTGTCATGAATGTGCTGGTAAATTTGTTATCTTCAAACACAACATGTGTTCAACTATGAACAGACTAAATGTGTTTTGAGTTAAACCTACAAGAGCCATTCCCTCTGCTCTCACTGTTTTCCACTCTAAACTAATTGTTTATCATGTTCAATCCTTTTCATAGACAACAACAATTCTAGTGGAAAATGTAATGAACACACCTGTTTTTTTCCAATGTGTTTGAGCAAGATTTTAGATATATTGTATAAGCAACTATTGAGGTCAAAATGTGTCCACTATGCGCATTTTAAATTACGCTATTTTCCGATCTATGTTATAATGTTGTTTTCTCATCAAAAAACATACCTGGAGATTTATTTTGTTTCATTCGCACATGTTTAACACACAAATCCTCCACGGTAAGATTATCTTTGCATAAATATGAGGTTAGTGTTGTCATGATACTAAAATTTCAAACTCAATTTCGATACTAATACTATACTTCATGCCCAATACCGATTCTGATACCACAATGATAATAAAAAACACAAAACAGAACAAAACGCAAACAGAACAAACAGAACAAAACTCTTTTCCACCTTGTGATGTCATGTGGTAACACAAGTGCTCCACAAGTGTATTTTTAAACTCCATATACACCTTCACTAGAATCATTTTGATACTTTCAGCCCTGGAATTTCCAATCACTACTGAACAGAAAGTAGAAGGTAGTTGTTAACTTGAAAACTACCGCTTCATGACATCATAATGTGGAACAAGCGTGACACATTTTGAGGTTTAGAGATATAGACAGACTAATAATAAAGGGTCACTCAAACATGTGTGAATGAAACAAAACACAAGTCCAAGTATGTTTTTGATGAGGTAACAACATTATAACATGGCTTACAAGAATACATTTTGTGTAATATAGGACCTTTAATCTCTGACATGTGCCCGTTAGCATGCTAGTTGTCGTTCTGCTCTGGTCTCACAGCGCTTGCAAACTCATCACAGTGAATAATTAGGACGCTCAGAATGCATAAAGTAAGTGAGGAATAACTTTGGACCACTGCAAATAGTTTAAAATGAACTATCTCTGTTTTTCATGTTTTTAAGGCACTAAAAATCATTCATCATTCATATCAAATCTAGAACTGTTCAATGCAACAGCAAAGCAATCTGGGAAACTAGGGCAAGTCAAGAGCCCTCAGAAGATTTTGAAACTACACAGTCGTATTTTTGCCATAGCTACTTTTTCTTGTGGCGAACCAGTATAGACTAGACTGTGCAGCGAAGTAAGTTTTCTTGGTTTTGGCACACGCTTGAATTTGAATCACGACATATCAGGAAGCATACACAAGCACACACAAAGAGGCCATGATTTCACACATTCACACCCCTCTAGTGCTCCTTGTTATTGTGGGCTGTATTTAAAGGTGCTGTACCTGACTGTTATTGTCTTAAAAACGTGCAAAACAGAACTGGTACATTGTAAACGGTTTCCAGTCGTCCAAACCTATTCCTCACTTACCTGATGCATTCTGAGCATCCTAATTATTCAAGTGCTTTTCACAACTCTCACAGACCAGTGCAGAGTTTAGGCATCAAGGTAAAGCTAAGAATAAGTAGCATGCTAGCGCGCACTTCCTGATTGTCAGACAATAAAACACTTTATATAAGATGCAGGGAACACAACTTATTTTTACCTCAAGAGCTGCTTATACAATACATCTGCATTGGGACAAGACAAGTAGAAGATCTGCTACCTGCTTGTCTCCATGGAGATCTTCATACTTTGTCTGAAATGTTCCATACTATTCCACAGTATGACATTAAGCGTATCCATCATTAAATTACGGGCGTTCTTATTGGTCAAAAACATGGAATCTTACTGGCAGCGGTTTCTCCTGTCCACAGATTTAACTTGTAACTTGGCCTGGTGGTTTCCTTTGCTTGTTTCCATGGAGCTAGTGTCGAAGTGTAGTGTCATACTGTGAATAATTCCGTAACATCTCCATGGAGATAAACAGGTGGCGGCCACTGTACCAGAAAAGTTACGCAGTGCACCTTTACAGCACCTCTTTCTCGCACCATCATTTTCTTGTCCTCAGTGGCTACTGAGGTTCCAAGTTCATGTTGATGTTTGCTTTGTAATCTATAATTCCTCCACGGTAAGATTATGTTTGCTTAAATATGAGGTTAGTGTTGTCATGATACTAAAATTTCAAACTCAATTTCGAACTTGATGCTCAATACTGATTCTGATACCACAATAATAATATAAAACACAAAATCAATTACTTTCTTTTATATCACCGTGTGGTTTTATATAGTGGTCCATGGGCGTATACTAGTCAGTGTGTCTTATATTTGTTCTGATACAGCTCAAGATCATTCTAATCTTTGCAGGAAAGGTTCATTTCTGTCCTGTGAACGTGACTTGTTTTAGTACTGATACCTGCTCAAATCCTATCTAGTTTTGATGCTAGTTTTTGTATTGATTAGTATCTGATTTTCAATACTTTTGCCAACCCTAACAGAGGTATGAAACATTTTATATAAAAGTTTTTCTTCATATGTTTGTTTCCACACGATCATCTTACCGTGGCTAATACTCTGCTGTAGCACTAAGTATAGTAACTGCTCAATAATTTAGTCCTAAAGGAAGCCCACTCTGCTCTGCAGCGCTGTGTCGCGGCGCAGACCATCCTCTACCACTGTTCCTCACGTGTACATGCCCAAAACATCACAACCTGGCCTAATGGAGTTTGTTTGCAAATTTTCACTTTAAAGCAGACCTATTCTACTTTTTAGAGCTTTTAACCATGTTATAGTTGTTTCCCCTCACCATTTACTCACCTGAAGTTGTATTTGGAGTGATTTGTGATTTGTGCACTCTTTAATTGGTTATTTTCAAGATGTCATTTACCCAATTCCCTTTTACACTTACTTTGTTTGGAGGTGCCGACAGCTTCACAGCTCTTTGTTGTGATGACGTTTACTGTAACCTCAGCTCCCATTGTGCACCGCAGTTTTCTAATGCAGAAGTCAGCTGACGTTTTAGATCAATGTTGTGAATTAAAATGTCCAAATTATAACATAATGATCCACGGGTGCCATAGATTATAACTATAGACCAGACACAAGCACAATATATCTGCTTTAATGTCAGATATCATGATAAACCTTTGGCATTATTTTAAAAAAAGCTAAAAATCACCTTTCACAACACAAGATAGACTGTTCTTAAAATATAATGAGACCAAAATTTCATTTAGTTATAAAAAGCACAATTACAACACTAGACATGCTACAGAGGATGCAGAGCAGAGGGTCAGATGGAGCAGAGCAGAGGGTCAGATGAGCAAGGCAAGTGGAGCAGAGCAGTGGGTCAGATGGAGCAGAGCAGAGGGTCAGATGGAGCAGAGATGTGGGTCAGGTGGAGCAGAGCAGTGGGTCAGATGGAGCAGAGCAGAGGGTCAGATGGAGCAGAGATGTCAGAAATGTTTTTTCTCTTTTCAAAGATGTCAGTACGTCCTTCAGCCATCACTATTTTAGAATGATCTTGGTCAGAGTTTTGTGTAGAGATGTGCATTTCCTTGTCCCTTGTTTTGTGATCTGGCTTTGGGTCACTGTTGTTGTGAATATAAAACCTTTAACTAACTTTTTTATGCATTTTTCCTTTGTGCGCCCCCTGGTGTGTAAAATATTGTGACTACTTCACTCTGATATTTAAAGGTCCTATATTACATGACATGAATTCTAGTGAGCTTTAACCATGTTATAATGTTGTTACCTCATCAAAAACATACCTGGAGTTGTGTTTTGTTTCATTCACACATGAATAATCTTTTAGCCTGTCCACATCTCCAAAGCTCAAAATGCTCCTTTCCACCTTGTGATGTCATGTAGTGGTAATTTTCAAGTTAACAGCTACCTTTTACCTTTAGTTCAGTAGAGACAGCAAATCTAGGCCTGAAATTATCAAAATGATTCTAGTGAATGTGTATGAAGTTTAAAAACACAGTGGAGCACTTCCTATATTATCACATGACATCGCAAGGTGGAACAGAGTGTTTTCTGTTTGAGCTAAGAACTCTAAAATATGCACGGTTTGTGTGTTAAACGTGTGAATGCAACAAAACACAACTCCAGGTGTGTGTTTGATGAGGAAACATCATAACAAAGATCAGAAAATAGCGTAATATGGGCCCTTTAACAATATATTTTTTAAATTGTTTTCTTTACCAACCCTCATCTCTGGTTAAGCAGGAGTAAAACCCTGTGTGGCTGCTCATACTACGGCTAACCACCTCCACCAGCTGTGTACATGTGTGACCTTGCACCAAAGTCACGCCTCAGTACTGCACCCGCTCAATAGGAAAGATTGTATGTTCCATCTGATCTCAAGGTCTGGGGAAGGGTCAAAGTGACTGCTCTGCTGCTATATCTGAACTTGTATGTTCTGTCAAACGCATGGATATGGAAAAATATAGTATGGAATGGAGAGACATGGCATGGAATAATTCAACATGTGCCATTTCAATTCAGTATGTCTTCACTTGGATGTCAAAGGAAGCTCAAGGAAAACTTACAGACCACTCAGATGTATGAACTATACCAGATTAGAACTGACTTTTCAGGGCCATGTTGCCTGATGCCATCAATATTCCTTGGGGGGCTGAAGCTAACTAGAGGCACTGCTCCATGTGAAGCTCTGTTTCTCAAGCAGAACTGAAGATGAACAGCGAAACCTCTTCACTCCTACAACTTTTTGTCCAGTTGACAGATTTTGCTTTTGGCTTTTACTGTTCTCAAGTTAGAGTTTAATCTGAGCTTTGTTTTAACGCAATCTGACCATAAAGAACTGACATAGCTGGAACTACAACAGGTGAGCTGATATGTGCAGTTAAACAAGTCCCTCTAGCATTAGCCAACAGGTTTTAGTTGGTCATTGTCACCTTTTTGTTGAAAATAAAACACCTAAACAGGACCATGAAAGCTTGTATTGATCACAGGCTTCTGAAAATGTGTTGTTTAAATCCATTTTTTGTCTTGACAATTTAAAAATGTATCTGGCTGTGTTTGCTAATGTACGCACTGTGCCACTATGGTAACTCCTGAACGTTCCACCATAAATATACATACAGTGTGTAATGATTGGTGGTGAACCTTCAGTCTGTTATTTCGATATTTTTTCCTCCTCATTATTATAGTATAGACAAATGCATGAGCTGGACTTGGTTAGTGCGGTCTCCTCATTTTGAAGTACGCTCTCTCAGATTCCCAAAGAGTTAGCATGTCCAAAATGAGCAGCTAAAATGAAACTTGTTCCGACTTGCCAGAGTAGAGCCAGTCCTGTCACATGTTTACATCCATCTGTTAAACTCTTCTCACTCATCTTCTGCTCACACCTCCTGGACGAGGGGGAGTGCGCATGTGAGGGAGACTGTGCACGTGAAAGGGGGTGCGCACGTCGTGAGTTGGAGTGTGCATGCGAGGGGGAGTGTGTATGTGAGAAGTGTGCACGTGATGAGGAGTGTGCACGTGAGGAGGCGTGTATATGAAGAAGAGCATGCACATGACGGGAGTGGGCAGCATTGATGGACATGCTTCTTAATGAACATACACCTGTGTGGAGAATCATGCACATTGTAGAAGGAGCGTTTGCATGTGTGATTAGGCGTGCCCGTGAGTCAGTGAGTGTGCACGTGACTGAAAGAGCGTGCACGTGAGTGGAAGTGCATGTGCTCTCTCTCTCAGGTGAGCTGTTTGAAGTGGGATCAAAGGCAGAGAGGATTGGGGATAGCAGCCCAAAGCTGTGGCCTGCTGCAGTGAGGCATGTCCACACACATACAGCCCTGCAGAATCCTTCTAAAAATACTGGCCAGGGTGCTTTGACTCCAAGGGGCAGCACCCAAAGGCACAGCCTGTCAGACATTCACGCAATCCATGCCAGAGCGGGTGAGCTCTTTATGTTATCCAACAGTACAAAACCCACTATGAGCAGATCAAACTGACATGAATGCTCCATAAAACTCAACACCTCCAAAAACCAGATTCACATTATGAATGATTGAGTTGCTTCTAATGCCTCAGCAAACAGCAGCAGTTAAACACAGTTAAGCACAGAGTCACAGAGTATGAATTTGATGTGTGTGAGTGATGGTGCAGATTGGCAGCCTCGCCTCAGTCTAACCCAGGGCAGCTGTGGCTACAATAGTATCTTACCTCCACCCAGTGTGGAGTGAATGAATGATGCACTGTAAAACGCTTTGAGTGTCTCGAAAGATGCTATATAAATCCAGTGCATTGTGGCATAGTGCTTTAAAGTTGTGCATGCTGCCATCTTGGAGCTGTGGGTCCACTTCCTGGACACAATTGTTTGCTGAATGTCTCTACCCTCTCTCTCCCCATTGACCCCCACCTCCAATAAATTCTTCATGCCAGGAAATAATAATTATAACATAGGCAAACATAAATGAATTACCCAAATTATTATAAATGAGCTATGATACAGAAAACCAAGTCTGTGAGTCCCTTGTGGAGCCATCTTCTTTATGGATAGTCCCAGTTTGCACAAATGTGAAGATGTCTACAAATAAACAAATACATGTGAGTGAGTTCTATGGTGTTCTGCTGCTGCCGTGACAACTGCCCTGCTCCCTCATGTGTATCTGTGCACACTCGGCTGACAACACCCCACACACATATGCACACACACACATACACAAACACGTGCACACACGTGCACACACGTGCACACACGTGCACACACGTGCACAGAGCACTTAGCGCATCAGTCTCACCAGGGCTGGAGGCAGCACACATATGTCCAAACCTGTGTATTCTGGCCGTCACACAAGCATATGATTATGATTACACTGCAAAAAAAGAAAAAAAATGAGTAACTTGAAATGTGAGATGGGTATAGAGTAGTAAGAAAACTGAGTAAAGTTACTTCAAAATAAAATTACTAGAAGTAAGTAAGTAGAAGTAAAAAAACATCAAGTAGGAGTCAACACGTTTTGGCAGAAACTACTACTTAAATCATTTCATATTGTCAACATAAAGCTTTTGTCACGTGTGGACTTACTCACAGTGGGAACAATAACCAGAAGTTTTCCTTAAGTAAATATTGTTACACTGTAAAATATACAGTATCACTCAAGTTGGCTGAAAAGTATGGATTCTGAAAACTACTCCAAGAAGAACAAAGATTATAAAATTAAGTATATGTACTTAAAGAGGGGGTATTACACTTTTTCCAAAACAACCACAAGTACTTTATTTTGAGTACTTGCCGATACCAAGTATCGATACCAGACATTTTTTTACGGGGGTTCTATTACAGTGGTAAATCAAATTCATTCCTTAGTATTTTTTATTTTTTTTTAGTATAAACTACTTTGAATATTTATTTGAGAGGCTATTTAAAATGTCTACTAAAATCACTAGGTATAATTCCAAAATACCTGTAATATTTACTACTTCGTCTTTGCAGACTGCGCTAAGCGCTAACTGCTATGGACCCACTTTTGGCATAACAGTGAGTGTTTTCTTTCTTGACCACGGTCACACTTTGACCAATATGGACATACTCTAGCTCTTTTAAAAGCTCTATTTGGTCACTAAATTTGTCAATTACAAGAAGTCACAATGCATGTACAAGCAATGAACCGCCAGCACCACTTAGCCATGTTAGATGGCTACTGTGTAAACAGCACTGCGCTGATATCCTTAGTGAACAAAAACCTTTAGCAGTCCTAAATATTTTCATAGTTCCAGGGACGGGGACATATGATTAAAGCAGGGCTTAATGTGCAGAACGTGCTTCTTTATCTTTATGCTCAACTCCTCACTGCTCAGCTAAGTGTCAAAATAAGACTCAGTGCAGTTACTCTGGTATCAACTCTTGGTACTGGCAGCACATTGACGAGTACTGGCACCTGGCATCGGACCAATACCTGACACTGGTATTGGTATCAGTGCAGCCCTAGTTAACTGCTAACACATAATATATTTAGATCGCCATGTTACTTTTTATTCTTATGAAAATGCTTTATTCACCAAAAGCAACGTATTAAAATGTTTCAGTTTCTTTCTTGATGCTCTGAGGCCACCCCCCCATGCTAAGTCACTCCCCCCTCAGAGCGTTATCACAACACAATCATCAAGGGCAACAGTGCCTCAGTGGTTAGAGCAGTGTTCCCCCAATCCAAGGGTCGGAGGATTAATTCCTGCTTGGACCAACTTCTGTCATTGTGTCCTCAGGCAAGACATTATTATTATTATTATTACTGCACATGGCATCAGGTTTGTGAAGTTTTTGTGTGTTTTTTGTATCCTGTTTTTGTATATTTATGGAAAATTGATATGCGAGATCATGGGTTGGGTAGACTTGTGGTCTAAGAGATCGCCAGATTACTCAAACATGCACGGATGACATATAAAACCTCTTCAGGCATGATTTTGAACAACATAATAACATGGTAGAAAGCTCCAAAAAGTCAATTTTGCATAATACCCCCTCTTTAAGGTAATTACTACCCACATCTGCTTGAAACCAATCTGAAACGTCATGAAACAAGTTATCTAGGCCATACAAGAAATTCACTGTAACCTCAATATAACTCAATATTAAAGCAGATCTATTATGCAAAACTGACTTTTCAGGGCTTTTAATCATGTTATAGTTGTTTCCCCTTCTCATTTACTCTCAAAGTTGTATTTAGAGTGATTTGTTCAATCTTTAATCGCTTATTTTCAAGATGCCATATTGCTGATCAACCCCCCGTTTTCGCCTCCACCAGTACAGGCCCGCTGCGCTGTACTTACTCTGTTCTCCGATTGCATTTTCTTAATCGGTGATACGCGTAGGATTAGGCAGCATCGCGTAGTCATTTTGGTACAAATTAAAAAAAATTCCACGGCCCACCAGTTTGATCTTCAGCACTTCGTCGGAGGTGTGGACAACTTCACGGCTCCCACTGGGCACAGCGGTTTGCTAACACGGAAGACAGAGGACTTGTTTCTTTGCTTTAGATGAATATTGTGAATTAAAATGTGCAAAGTATAACATAATGATCCATGGGTGTCATAGATTATAACTGTATAGCAGACACAAGCACGATATATCTTCTTTAACATTCTGCATTTAAGTCATTTCAGCTCCTGTTTGGCAGTGCAGTCCGCGCTGAAATGTGTGTGGGGAATAGTGGACACTGAGGAGACATATTTGCAGTGAAAATAAATGACTTTCTATAGAGTCAATTTGTGCAGTGCTGATGAATAATATATGCTCTTCTTTCAGCACTAGCACTTTTACTGGCTCTGGCCCAGGGGTGCAAGATACAAAAGTGATCAAACCGTCTGCATTTTAAACTCCCAGCGCCTCTGAAGGGAGGCTGCTGTGAGAGAGGACGAGGAGCTGGCCCTATTTTGTCTGACTCATATTCACTCTGTCACTCATAAATGTTTTTTTTAGGTACTGCTGTTTTAGGCTGCACAGAGATGACCTGAGTTGTACTTTTAAGCTTCATGTATGGAGTCATGTGTGACCGCTCTTGCACATTAACATGCCATGCTTTTTATGTTTCTTACTATTACATTTCCACACACAGAGATCGTTAGTTTACAATATTGATCTAAAATGGTCCATTGACTTCCTGTTCAAAAGTACAGAGTTGATTCTCTGTTGCTGGCCCCAACGTCTGTGGTAGCAATTCACCAAGCAGGCAATGGATTTTCATGTACTTTTATGTACTGTATTTTCCGGAGTATAAGTCGCACCAGCCAAAAAAGGCATAATAATGAAGAAAAAAACATATATTTCACATATAAATCGCATCTGAGTATAAGTCGCACCCCCTGCCAAACTATGATTCGACTTATAGTCAAGAAAATACAGTATAAAGGGTAGGGTAGGCTATTTTTTTTATCTACGTTATAATGTTGTTTCCTCATCAAAAACAAACATTTGTTTCATTCACACATTTAACACACACAGGCTTGAGTTCCTCTCAGAAAGAAAACACTCTGTTCCACCTTGTGATACCATGTAGTAATACAGGAAGTGTTTCACTGTGTTTTTAAACTCCATACACCTTCACTAGCTATGGAAGTATACATAAATACAATTTCTTTAATAAGAAAGATTTAAATAAGATTTACTCAAGTAAATGTAACTGAGTACTACCCACCTCTGCTAACCAGAGCAACTCATTCCCTGGAGAAGCAGTGGCATGTGCTTATGCGTGTGTGTGTGTGTGTGTGCGTGTGTGTGTGTGCGTGTGTGCGTGTGTGTGCATATAGATCTGCTTACCTCCACACTCCTGCTCTTGTGATTAATGGAGAGCAAACACAGAGTGGACCCAGTAAACACAGTATAGCAGGACGTATACAAAGCAGTGGTGAATGGCCTCTAATTGGGTGTTTTTATATGAAGCGTTGTTCCCACAGTCAAGATTGTGTTATTATATTGTTCTATTGTGTCTGAAAATAGCTCCTGTTCTAAGTGAATTATGACCAGATATGATCCTACCACAAAGCTGTGAATGGCCCCTTGTTGTTTACAATGGTCTTTTATAAGTCAGTTTAGTCTCTATAAGCTTTCATGTGGAAACAACATCAGCAACCCATGTGGGAACCCCAGCCGCTGACGAGCACCTACCCCAGGCCAACGTCATCCGTATTTCTATTATGGAAACATGACCTTTAATTGCTGAGGGGTGTGGTGATGTCATCATTAGGGGACCATAGATCACCCTAGCTCTTACGTCAAAGGCATCTTATTAGTCAGTCACTGATGTAAATCATCTTTATTGAACCATCTGTGTATAACCAGCAGTAGACAGGGACATGGGCTAATATTGTTTTAAAGAAGACCTATTGTGCTTGTGTCTGCCGTATAACTATAATCTATGATACCCATGGATCATTATGTTATAATTTGCACATTTTAAATTGCAATATTAATCTAAAACTACTTAATAAAAGAAACAAGTCCGCTGACTTCTGGGTTAGAAAACTGTGGCGCCCAGTGAGAGCGTAAACATCATCACAACAAAGAGTCGGCACCTCCAATGAATAGCTGCACATCATGCTAGAAAGCCACGGGATTTGTACCAAAAAATTAAAGTAAATACAGAGCAATGGGCATGTACTGGTGGCGGTGAAAATGGGGATTGATCGGCAGAATTGTGTCTTGAAAATAACCAAATTAAAGATCGCTCAAACATGCACGAATCACCTCAAATACAACTTTGAGAGGGTAAATGCGAAGAGGAAACAAATATAACATGGTTAAAAACTCTGAAAATCAATTCTGTATAATAGGTGCAAAGGTTGCTCTCTTTGTTTGCACTTATGGCGCTGGATCAAGTAGCTCATGCTGCCGTATGGTGACAGGGAAACCACTTTAATTTGTCTCGTTACAACATGTGACAATAAGTGCAGGGCTCAGAGATGTGATGTATAATACATTATATTATTGTATCCCCATCTGCCATGTATTACAGGGAGAGGCGGCAGATAGATCACCTTTTTACTAGTGCTTTAGCCTCTGGGAAACACTGGGGGTTTGTAACATGTCTCAGTTAGCATAGAAGTCATATTAACAACTATTATTCTCTATTACTCAAGACTTTCAGTTTCTTGCCATGGGCGCCATTTTGAAGTCTTTCAACATCCAGAATATATACTATATTTCTTTTTTAATTGTCAGTTGCATTGGCGATGGTTCCTATTTTGTATCACTGTGAAGTCCATGCAGAGGTTGGTTGGTAGCAAGGATTAAGTTCTAAAATGGCCACCGCATACTGTAGTTGTTAGTATTAGGTATCACTTTATAATATCCACACCATTAGCCTTAATAAAGCATGAACAAGCAAGACTGAATCCATAATGAACAAATTATTTATTTAGAATAATTCAGGCTCAGTGACTTATACTCATCAGCATAGGGAGCTTGTGCGGCTAAACGCCTCATTGGAAACGAATTTGTAGTTTAAAAAGTATATTTTCCCAGTAAGAAAATGTGAAATGCTAATCCAAGTTGACCAAAAGTATGACCTATGAAGAACTCACAGCTACTTCCTGTATTTGCACTTTTGGCATTTCTTGACCCTGACCAGGCACAGCTGTGAAGTGAAAACCATTTCAGGAGACTTCATCAGGAAGCTCATTGAGAGAAGGCCAAGGGTTTGCAGAGCTGTCGAGAAAGCACAGGGTGGCTACTTTGAGGATGTGAATACAAAATATAAAAATATATTTAGTTGAGTTATTTCACTTTTTTCCCCATTGCTAAATCATCCCGTATATCTTGTATCATATATTTGATGCCTTCCGTATGCACCTAAATGCAGGAAGTGGTAAACAAAAAATTAATTATTAAACAGAAGACATTCTGTTCCACCTTATGATGTCATGTGGTAATACAGGAAGTGCTCTGTTGTGTTTTTAAACTCCGTACACCTTCACTAAAATCATGTGGATAATTTCAGCCATGAAATTTCCAATCTCTACTGAACTAAAGGTAAAAATAGCTGTTAATCACTAAAATCATGTGGATAATTTCAGCCATGAAATTTCCAATCTCTACTGAACTAAAGGTAAAAGGTAGCTGTTAACTTAGCTGAAAACTACCGCTTCATGACATCACAAGATGGAACAGAGCATTTTGAGCTTTGGAGATGTAGACAGACTCAAACGTGTGAATGAAACAAAACACAAACATAGGTTTTTGAGGAGGTAACAACGATATAACATGGCTAAAAGCTCACAATAGTCGATTCTGCGTAATATAGGACCTTTAATCTCACAGCGTTTCCTCCAGACTGCCTCTACATGGCCGCGCTGTGATATCAGGCAGATAACAAAACAAGTGGATCAGACCATCACCTCAGCGAAGCCGCCATAACTCCGCCCCTCTCTGTCTGCGCACTTTCAAAGGATTGCAGCATCTTTCAGCCCGCAGGCCCAAGCTCGCAAAAACAGAATTCTCAAACAGCCGCGCTAAAACTAAGGCCGGGTATAATCATGTGTACTCATCTACTCGCACATCTCTCCATCTCCTCGCCTGCCATCCATCGCCTGTCAATCTGCACGCGTAACGCTCCACGTTAGCCCCAGATTAGCCACACGCTCGCGCCGTCTAATTGTCCTTGTCCGTCAGCGCGAGGCAGATGGAGGGTCAGAGGTGGTCAAAGTACTGCGTTTCAAGTATTTGCAGTATTTTTCATTTTTGCTTTCGAGTGTTTTCGAGTGTGTTTTGTTTCATTCACACGTTTAACACACAAATCTTGCATATTTAGGCTGAGTTCTTCTCTCAAACAGAAAACACTCTGTTCCACCTTGTGATGTCGTGGTAATACAGGGAGTGCTCCATTGTGTTTTTACCTTCACAGAATCATTTGTCGTGGTAATACAGGGAGTGCTCCATTGTGTTTTTACCTTCACTAGAATCATTTGGATGATTTTTGCCCTGGAATTGCCAATCTCTATTGAACTAAAGGTAAAAGGAGCTGTCAACTTGAAAAACTACCACTTCATGACATCACAAGATCGCTCTGAGTGCACGCCACAGCATGTCACTAAAACACAGTTTACATAATTATATTTAAGATTTTACTAAACATCTTACATAGTTTTTTCTTGTTTTGTTACGGTCAAGTTTATAATTTTAGTTCCTGGTTACACAGGGGCACCAGATATGACATAACTGTTACTTAGCAACCGTAATGGTCTTATCATCTTATCATCATCGTTGAAACTGTCAGAAAAATGTCTTCTTTGTGGGTAAATTATCTGCATTTTGGATGGAGTTTTTCATGTTGATGACAGAGAGATTCTGTTTTAGAACTCACTGCTGCTTCCTTTATTTTCCAACTTTTTGTTTTCACTTTTCTTCACAAATTGGTTCTTGACAGATGTAACATAATGATGAATATCTAGTCATAATTAGAAAAGAATTAGTCTGTCAAATGTGCTTTGATTAGAACACAAAACAATTCTGACCCAACTGCCTTATTCATTATATAAAACGATGCTTTAAAACAGAGAAACCAATTAATATACACTACCAGTCAAACGTTTGGACACGGCTTCTTTTTCATTATATTTTTTCTTTAGGTTTACCACTTCCTACATTTTAGATACATACAGAGGACATCAAATCTATGATGCAAGATATATGCAATTATGTAGCAAAGAAAAAAAAAGTTCACTAACTCAACTAAATATTGTTTATATTTTTAATTCAATTCCCCAAAGTATCCACCCTTTGCTTTGTTGACAGCGTTGCAAACCCTTGGCCTTCTCTCAGTGAGCTTCTTGATGAATTCACATGAAATGGTTTCCACTTCACAGCTGTGCTTTGTCGGGTTTAAGAAATGACAAAAGTGCAAAGCAGTGATCAAAGCAAAGGGCGGCTATTTTAAAAATCTAAAACAGGTTTGGGGATTTTTGTTACATTTTTGCTACATTCCATATGTGTCTATTGATAGATCTGATGCCTTCAAAGTGCGTCCAAAATTTTGACTGGTAGTGTATATTAATATCAAATTAAAATCAAAGCACCGCATGACCTGCATCTCTAGCACGGACAGGTCTGACCACGCGCGGATCCGGGTGGGCTTCATTTATTCTGAGTGCTGTGTGGGGAGATGAGAGCTTTTACGGCTTATTATTCCTCCCCGAGACTCTTTCCAAAGCACAGATTATGCAAATCCATACTTTGTGAACTGGCTCTCCTCATTTCCTCCATCTCTGCCTTGTGTAACCAGGCCTCCCTCGGTTCTGGCTACTGTACAGTCTATGTGTGCGGCCCGATACAAAGCGCATATATATGTCTTTCTGCCTGGGATGAAAGCTGTGTATAAGGACTTTGTGGACGGAATATTTCCTCATCATTTGCATGTTGAAAGGAGTATAAAAATAGTCCCTCTTTAATCTGCCTTCTTGGGCTGGACTTTTCCTTCGCTTGTGCCTTTAATCAGATCCAATTAACAAAGCAGTCCTTTTAGCGAGATGTTTTGACCCAGCAGTGGTGCGGGTGATCCTGTTTGTCAGAACTCATACTTATCAGCAAGAGGCCTCTGAAGTTTGTGTATTTATATGGTGTGCTCTTACATAAGGGAAAATGCTGGTCCTTTTTCTATTACTATGAAATAATCCATGGTGTGTGTGGATGTGAAATTTAAATAGGAATCATAAAATCATGGATAAGAAACCAATTAAATCAGACCACTGTGCTAGTTAGAATCATTTAAATATGTTCACTTTTGGACACTACATGACATTTGCACATTTGAAACTTGTGTACAAACGCTTGCATCAGCAGACTTTGCAGGTTCTTAGGTGCATTCACACGAGCGCCACAATAAAATCTGGACTAAACTGGGACTAAACCCTCACCAAACCAAGTCTACATCAGGACTAGACTGGGCTCTTAGTGGAGCATTAGCCTTCACTGCAGAATGGACCTCTACGTAGACAAACTGGGTACTTTCTAAACACGAACAAGACTTTTATATCAGAGATCAGACTTGTGACCATCTCTGACCTGTTTTTTCATTACATTTGTATCACATTGCATTGTCAGTCATTGTCTTTTTCATTGTTGAGACATTGAATATTAGCCTTAATATTAGAAGACCTATTGTGCTTGTGTCTGCTATAGTTATAATCGATGACACTCATGGATCACGTTATGAGTTGCACGTTTTTAATCGCAATATTGATTTGTGCCAAAATGACCGCTGCCAAATCCTACATATATCACCGTTTAAGAAAATAAAACTGGAAAACCAAATAAGTACAGAGCAGTGGGAGTAAACCGGGGGCAGTGAACACAGGAGTTGATGGGCAGTATGGCGTCTTGAAAAGTGATTGAAGATTCGTCCGACGTGCACAAATCACTCCGTATACAACCCGGGTGAGGGGAAACAACTATAACACGGTTAAAATAATGGTTTGAATAATAGGTCCGCTTTAAATACTAAAATGTTGTAGTGTGTGACATGAGTTCATGAAACGCACTTTCTGCTTATTCTAATTGGTGTTGTATAGTTTGATTCTTGTGTCCAGAAACTAATCATGGGTTTGCTGATAAGCTGTACTAAAGCATTCGCACTTTTGGAACTGCAAAATGACTTATTAATAGCCACCGTTTTTTTCTGAACGGATCACCACTCAACTAATCAACTACTGAATTATCAGTGATTGTGAATTAAGTATTTGTTCAAGGTTTAATCAGGCTAATTAAGGTGAAGTTATTATAAAGTGGTACCGACTATTTTGCTAATTGGTCGTTCTTCTCTGGAGGTGTAAACAGACCATATCTATAGCAAAATCATCTAGCAACAACCGATCGAGGCTAATCCAAACTCAGGACTGACAGCTCAGAGGGATGACACGATAATGCCGCCCTTTCTTATTTCACAAAATGATAATATTATAGTGCCGGGTCTAGTGTGGTGCTTGTTCATTTGAAGTGGCAGTGGTAAGATACAGTGGTGCTTGTTGGTTTACATGTCTAAATGGCTTTGATGTTTTAGCGTAACAGGATAGTGACTACAGTGACGGCGAGAGCAGCTGGCTCTTTCATTCGTTCTCACGTTCCTCAGTCAGTAGCCGGGTTTTGCGGGTGGGGTTTAGGGCGTAGTTCGGGGGATCCACAGTCCACAGACCCATTGTGTTTCCCCTCAAGCCTCTTGCTGAATCAACCCAAACGATCATACAGTTGTTAGTTATTAGTTAGTTATTAATTATACCACCGTAGCCTCACTATAGATTCAATAACATTCCATTCCACGTCGTATTGGGGCAACAGTGGCTCTGTCGTCGGACCCTCAGGCCAAGTTGATGTCGTATCCTTAGGCAAGACACTTCACACCCACCTTAACTAGCATGCGCGCGGTGCGGCCGGAGGTGCCAGTTGCGCAGATCGGCAGCCTCGCTTCCATCAGTCTATCCCAGGGCAGCTGTGGCTACAATAGTACCTCGCCACTTTTCAGCGTGGAGTGAATGAATAATGCACTGTAAAGCGCTTTGGGTGTCTTGAAAGATGGTATATAAATCCAGTGCATTATTATTACAATTTTAAAATAATGTTACAAGCCTCAGGGTACAGCAGCTCTGACAAAGATATGTATCCAACTGAATGACTCACAGACTACTGGGCTACGGCTCCCCACTTTGAATATATTTGGACTCCCCTGGTGTAGTTACTGATAGAAATTTTGGAATACATTTTTTTCCCCCAATGTAATCAATTTGTCTCTTCCCCCCCGTCTGGTGGTATGACATCATCACATTCTACAATCTGAAAACCTCCAATTAACTGTTTGAAAAAGTAAAAAGTAAAACGATGACAAAATGAGAAACGGAATAGCTCGTTTAAAGTGCGCTGCTATTACTGCGTTTTCTTCCTTTGTTCTCGGAGATCGCCCACCCTCCTTTGCGGCATGATGTATTCAAAAAGTCGTCTAATTTATGAATCCAAATGCTTATTGTTCTGTTCTAATTACCTCTCCTTTCTCTCTCCTCTCTCTCTCTCGCTCTCTGCTTCCCTGCGCCCGTGTCCTTGCCTCGCTTGACCGAACAGGTGAGTAATTATTTCCCTTCTTCGTTTGCGACTTTGTGTGTCCATAAACCATCTCTCCCCAGCCCCGCGCGCTGTCACGGACACTCTCTCCCTTGGCGTAAATCTCGGCTCCCCTTCTGCTTGTGGGTGCCGCGCAGTGATAATGCGTAGATGCGGGTGCTCCTGTGAAGTGCCAAGGCCCGACGGTGTTTTATGCCCGCTCCTGTCTCGGGAGGAGGGCAGAACCTTGGCGATGCTCCACTCCGCCTGAATACGGCAGGAGGGAGAAAAGAGGGGAGCCCGGGACACCGCAAATAGGCCGCGGGCTTTAGAGCAGAAATATGGCATCAGACATTACAATGAACTGGGAGTCTGGAGATTTGGTGTCACGAATAGACTTTTGAATAGACTTATCTGAAGCTGGAGTTTTGTTCGAATAAGATCAGATATTTGGAGGAAGAAAGAAAGTGTGGCAGAGCAAAGTTAGCTCGCGCGCGGCCAAACTTAGTCTGTCAACATCCATACACAGGGCTATTTATCAAAGTGGTTGTTGTTTGTGGTTGCAGTCTGCTTCACCAAATCTCTGAAATCATCTGAACTCTGCAAAGTCGTCATGCAGTGTCACTTACCATAAGCTATTTTAAAGGAATTTTAGCATAACATCTCTATCAAACATTTGGAGTAGTGTTGTCACTATACAGAAATTTCAAACTTGATTTCCACACTAAGGAATAGACTTGATATTCAATACCGAATCCAAAACCACAATGATGATTCAAATGTGATTAGAACATTAAATCATAGTATTTTCCTCTATATTACCATGTTGTCTTATATCTGTGTAATCCCTCAGTCGTCTAGGTAGGTTCCACAGTGATCCATGGGCGGTTCTGATACAGCTCAAGATTACTCTAAAACTATTCAGGAAAGGTTTATTTCTGTCCTGTGAAAGCGACTTCTTTAGTATCGATACCTGCTTAAGTGAGTATCTAGTTTCGATACTAGTCTTAGTATCAGTTAGTATCTCTTTTGACAACCCTAATTTGGAGACACGAGACTCTGTACCTGCTCTTTTCCTGAAGTTGGATAAAATTAGATTTGCCCTAGATATTGAAAAAGGGTCAAAATGAAACTGCTGTGTGCTGTTTACATCTAATTATAAGCAATCTGCATCCATTTCAGCTATTTCATTGATTAAAAACCCAAAAGTCTTCTTTATAATTCTAAAAGGGGCAACGAGATTAATGCAGTGTGTGCTCTGTTGACCTAGCTCTAAAAACAGATTATTACATTGACTTTTTGTAGCATTTAACCATGTTATATTGTCTCCTCATCACAAACATACTTGGGGTTGTATTTTGCTACATTCACGCTTGTTCCGTTCATTCTGTGTGCTTATTTTTGCCCACGATTTGACTGCAGAAAGGCCCAGATTTTGATTTATGGACCTCCAGACTTTTACCTGTGATGTAACAATCCAGGGTTTTTAAGTACTCTTACTAAAGATACAAAATGCAATGTATTTGATCATGGAACAATGTTAACATGGTTAAAAGATCAAAAAAGTCAATTTTGCATAATATGTGTCTTTTAACTATTAGCTTCAGTGGTTGTGGTGTCTGTTTGGATATTACATAGAAAAATCACGTCTTCCCTTTGCCTCTTCATTAAAACTGGACTTATCTACAGTCATGGTGCTTTACATGGTCGGAAGTTATGCTTATCTGTTTTTGTTATCCTTTCACAATCTTGTCAAAGTGCATTTGTATTGCAATGCTGTTTCTCAAAGATAGAAAATTAGCACATGAGCAAGTTAAGCAAGTGGGCAACAGGGTTTGGGGTAGATTTGATGAGGAGAAGGCCATGACAGACACGCTGACTGGTGTACTATTTTTGCTGCAGGTTAGGCCAAGCAAATTCACGGCCTGTTGTCACGGGACGGACAATATATTGGTTCCAATATTAATCGATATTTGATACCGGCATTTACTGGCACTGCCCCATTCTATGTGCGCCCATGCGTCATTCCCAGATTGTCCTCAGTGAGTTAGAATGAAAATAAAAGAGCATTATAAGGCTGTATGTTTACACAAGCTTGTAACAAATTATTATTATTTAATGTATTATTTATTTTTGTTTAACCTCCATTTGTGATCTTTATTTCAACTTCCACCTGCTGCGGATTTTAAAAGATAAATATCTATATCAAATATTAGTTATCGGCCACAGCAGCAGGCCAGTTGTCCATTGTTAAATTTGACTGTGGTGATGCGTGGAGAAAACTGAAAACTCTCCAAAATCCTTCAAAACGGAGAAAATATACTAATTATGCGTACATCCTATTTTGTACGCTTTACAATCTTGAGCATTATTCATTCACTCCGCACTCGGTGGCGGTAAGCTCCCGTTGTAATCACAGCTGCCCTGAGACAGACTGATAGAAGTGCGGCCGTCAGTCTGCACCATCATCCTCCGGGCACCACCAATTACACATATAGGTAAGGTCGATGAAGTGTCTTGCTCAAGGACACAGCAAAGTATGAGCAGGTTAGCACTGGGATTGAAAATTTGAGTCATATTTGTTTGTCTATTTTTCAAATGTTCTAGTTGTTCAGACTTGACACTTTCCTTAAGTTTCTCTTCTTCACTTCGCACTCTGACGTCTATTTGCGCCGCTACTTCCACGTTTTTGATCTGCTCGCACCTCGCTGAGACAAAGAGCGGCGCGCCATCGCATTCTGCACCTGAAACTAATTATCCTCCGCTTGCGCTGCCGAAAAACTCAACTCCGAGAAATGTCACCCGGGCGTCTGGAGTCCCGGGGTTGACTGGAGCTTGGGTTCACAAAGGCTGGGAGTGGGAGGGGCTCACAGCTCAAAAGCAGCGGGAGGGGCTCGCAGCTCAACCCCACACTGCAGACAGAAATAAACCAACAGATGTCAAAATGGAGGCTGCGGAAGAAGTCATACACACGCACTGACAAGACGGAGAGAGATGGGAATTGAAATGTAAGGAGAGCTAGTAATTAACACTAAGTAACTCATTAGAAGATCAAAGTACATTTTATAAAGCCACATCAAAGTATCAAAGCCGCGCTGTCTGCCAAAATCAGGAATAAACATGAGAAGACAATTGCTGGGTTTCAGATGACATCATTCTATTCTACAGCTCGATAATATTTAAGAAGAGGGGCAGCTAAAATGGATATTGTTAAAATGCAGATTTGTGTTGATATATAGTGTGTTTTGGGGGCTCACTAATAGAAATGATCAGGTTCAACATTTGTGAGTTTACTTTTTGGAAATGTCATATGAAAGTACAATGTCATTGTTGCCTGGCATCCAGAACACACACTTCTCCAGCACTTTACGAAGATGTGAGTCTGGTTCACTGGTGAATCTCCGCAGGGGGCTGAAAAACAATGCAGATTTATGCAGAATCAATGAGCCAAGCGCCAAACTCTTAATCTGAGTTGAGATAAACTGTAAATCATAGGTGACCAATGAGCTCCGTTGTTTCATTCTGGATTTGCCAGGCATATGTCAATACACATTTAATGAGAAAAACTGGCTCTTGCCCCCATCTGAGAGTATGACATCATCACATTATAAAACATTAAAACCACCACCTCTCCCATAGTCTACTTGTTCTGAGTTCTAGCAATTATTTCTTTGCTTCTCGTGCAAAGTCACTCCCCCTTCAGAGTGACATCACGACACAATCAGCGTGCATCCCGCTAATGAAAGCTCATGTGCATTGCATCAGGTTTGTGAAGTGGTATTGTATTGTTTTGCCTCATGCTTTTGTGTATTTATGAAAAATGGCCGTGCAGGAGCATGGGTGACGTTGGCTTGTGGGCAGAGCATTGGACAGAATCGTACTGCTAACCATAAGGAGGGTTTGAATAGGGTCTGGGAGAGATCACAAGATTACTCAAACACGCGTGGATCTAAAACCACTTCAGGCATGTTTTTGAGGAGGGAACAATGATATAAGCCAATTTTGCATAGTAAACCCTCCTTTAACTGTGACTTTAATCCAATCTATACTCGCAGACATACACCTCACAGTTTGGTTCGTAAAATTAGTCACATACTAGAGGAACGGTAATGTATTAAACTATGGGAATAACGTTGTTTAATTATGGTGTCAGTATATGACACCATAATACTAGATACGCTAGTTATGTCATGCTAGTTCTTCGTCGCTGCAAGACCAAACTGCTTTGTTGTCATTCCAGGACCTATTTCCTGTGTTGCCATTTCATTTCAACTAAATCACAATGCTAATAAAATAATGATGATTAAAAACAATACAATAGCCATAATTAGCGTAATTAGAGCGGCTGGGCCTTCCCCCGGCCGCTCCCCCCCTCTCCTTTG
>KN485434.1:0-17095 GCA_000787095.1 Periophthalmodon schlosseri | reverse complement strand
CTGGCCGCTCCCTCTCTTCTCTTGTGTGTTGGGCACTTGCGGCAGCTCCACATGACAGACACACAGTGCATCAGTGCGCATGTTTTCATCCATAATTGATTTGTGTCACATAATGAGGCAGTCATGAGGCGGAAATGGCCAACACCAGCTAGCTTCAAAATAGCTGGCGGGATGCTTTTCTCGACGCTCCCCATTAAAGAAGACATATTGTGTATGTGTCTGCTATATAGTTATAATCTATGACACTCATATATCATTATATTATAATATGGGCATTTTAAATCGGAATATTCATCTAAAATGTCTTAATAAAAAACACCATAAACGTCATCACAGTAAAGCGCGGTGTAGCTGTCGGTACCTCCTATAGATAGCTGCACATCACACTAGCGAGCCGCAGATTTTCTTTCATTTGTACCAAAATGACTACATGAGTCTGCCAATTCCTCCAATTAAGAAAATAAAACTGGAGAAAGAAGTAAGCAGAGAGCAGTGGATGTACGCCAGTGGCGGTGAAAATGGTCTTGATTTGCAATATGGCATTAGGGTTTGCTCAGACATGTATGAATCACTCCAAATACAACTTCGAGAAAGTAAATGAGAAGGGGAAACAATTATAACATGATTAAAGTTCTTAAAAAAACAATTATAACATGATTAAAAGTTCTTAAAAGTCGATTTTGCATAATAGGTCTGCTTTAAGAATGAGCCGCTAATATGATAAAATGCCAGGCAGACGGAGTGGGGGGACAGAGGAGTAGTAGGAGGCACTTGAAAGCGTTGAGCCCGTTGGGGGGGTCTTGGGGGCTTGAGAGATTCGGATCCACGGGGGCTGGTAGAAAAGAGCTGATCTTATTGGCCAAAGAAAGTTTGAGTGGAGCAAAGTAGGTCACAGGGCTGAACTGGCGTGGCAGCGGTGTCAGTGTCAGGGGAAAGAGGAGAAGAGAGCGTGGTTTCAGATGGATGATGTAATATGTTTGTGTACGGTGTTTAGTTGTAGAGAAATGCGCAAACTTTAAGAGGTCAATACCCATAACCCCTCATGCGGAGCAATGGCTCAAGGTTCCTTAAAGTTGTGCAAAACTGATTTGATTGTTTCCTCATCAAAAACATGCCTGAAGAGGTTTGAGATGTCACCCGTGAATGTTTGAGCGTTTTAGCATCTCCTCCAGGCCCTATTTGAACCCTCCTTACAGTTAGATTCTGTGCAATGCTCAGCCCACAAGCCTTCGTTACTCATGCACCACATGACAATCCTCCATATAGAGAAAAACATAATACAAAACTGTACAAAAAAACTTGACAAACCTGATACGACGTGCAGTAGCTTCATTAGCAGGATGCACGCTGATTGTGTTGTGACAGTGCTCTGAAATGTGAGTTCCTTAATGCCAAGAGCAAAGGGCGGGAAGTCTCAGAGCATCAAAAACAAAAGTAATACGTTGTTTTCTGTGAATGTAGCATTTTCAAAACAATAAAAGGTAACATGGTGATCTATGGTGAGTTAGCAGTTAATACCCCTTAGAAGTAAAATATTTATAAAATTAATAAATAAATAAAAACATAAAAAAAAAAAAAAATCCACATTTTTAAGACTGTAGGTCAGGGCTTTTCAACTAATCCAGCCCGTGGCCCAAATATTGAAACAGTTTCTTTCGTTTACCTGGTTTCATTCTGGGTTAGTACTAACTTAGTCCTGGTTTGGTCCTGGTCCTTGTTTAACTCTGCTTTAATTTAATCCTAATACTGGGTTCGTCCTGGTTCAGACGCAGTAATGTTCGTACTAGTCTAGTCATAGCTTAATACTGGTTCAGTACTGTATTATTAATTGCTAATGTTGGTGAAGCCTTTTTTAATTTTATTTTTCACAAAAATCTAATAGCAGTTGTTATGTTATTATTATTGAAACAGATCAAGTAAACTTGGAACACTTGGGTAAGTTATTTGGGGACAAAGGTGTTTTATGGTGGACTGACTGTCTTATTATTGTCTTCCTTTGGGCTGTTTATTGTGTTTGTTGGTGTATACTGGGGTGCGCTCGGGCGTGGGGTAGTGATTGTTGGCCAATAAATGATAAAACACCAGGCATTATAAAATAAAAGCCAGTAATGTATTTCATTATTTCCCGCCCGCTGATGTGAATAGATCCTCTCGTAACCTAAAAGTACCGTTATAGGCTTTTCTCCTTGGAAAAGACAGGTGAATATTTACGATTGTTAAATACTTTTTTCTATAATGCCCGTAGTTTAAAAGTGGAGGGCAGGTCAGACTTCTGTGATAGTATGTTGACATGGTTTATGGTAAATATCTCTCTAATAACTGTGCCTCTGCAAGAAACACAAATTGGCACAAAGTTCAGTGTCTTCTGTGTCAGCATAATAGCTCCCAATAGCTCCAAAACATGGTGCCATTATTAGTTGAAAGGACCTTAAGCTATAAGAGCAAGTTTTTAGATGTCAATCCTGACAAACAATAATGATAAGTGTGGATCATAAGTTTGGAGATTTCTTTCAAAAACAGTGAATCTCCCGTAGAGTTATATAAACCCCTGCCCTCCATCTGACATCATCACCTTCTAGATTCTAGAGGATGAGCTCTACCTTTTCATACCTTTCTCTTTCATAATAATAATTCAAACAGTCTGTGTATGGACTTGTGTATGGATCACCTTTCAAACACTTCAAATCCAACCAAGAAATACGGTCACATAACTTCGTATTTCAGCATAGCTCCCTCTCCAAGACAACAGTGCTTGAAAATAAGATTTACCATATGCTTGAATTGGCATGACATTTAGATGATGACCACGCTAAAAGTGAGATTGCATGTTTTGCAGTGTCAATCTCAAGTATTTTCTTAGCAATAAAAACAACTTTCATTGTAAAATACAGTGCACTTTATTTGTTCCCAAGGGGCAATTTAAGCACATTGAGCAGTAAAATACAATAATAATAATCACTCTGCTCTGTTGTTTTGGTCAGTGATGAGAAGCGTCATTCCCTCTAAGTGTTTCCTCTGAAACGTCTTCTGCCATATTTGGTGTAGAAAGTGTGTGGCATTGTTGTAAAAAGTCTGTAGCATTTCAGAGCTGGTAGGCACAGCTATCTCCAAGCAGGACCGCCATGGATACAGGAAAAACAAACTGCTCAAATCCGTCAATCCAACAGTCCTTAACTTCCGTTCTTTGAACTGCACGAGCTGCACGTCTTAAAATCCCCAAATAGTAAGTTAAGTAAAAAAAAAAAAAAGTTTAAGAGTTTAAAAACTGCTCCATGTGCCAGTCAGCCAGTCAGACTCAAGAGCAGACAACCACGACGATGGCAACCACTGTGGAACATTTGAGGCAAAGCAGTGACATCTCAAAGAAAGGAAGTTAAAAAGTGCATCTTAATTGTACTGTTTCTGTCTTAAAATACTTTATCACAGAACTTTATACAAGACTTGAGTGTCATTCCTTCTGCAATTGCATGTGCCTCTTCCATCACACGGGTCAATAGCAGACGCACATTGAGTTTAGCCACAACATTTCATGCTGATAAAATGTGGTTCCCTTGTCCTTTCAGTGACTGTTCCAGTCTGCTAAACACTGCCTTATTGATTGCGTTCTGCCGGGACAACAGCTCAATCCACATCTCCAGAATGTGAAATCTCCATCAGATATGTGCTGGGGCAGGCTGATAGGAGCATGTGTGGAAATGCAGTGGGATGGTATCAGCGAGGAGGATTTGTCTGCCTGATACCACTGCACTGTTCATTTGTTTGTTTATCCTTATGAAAGGCAAATGGGCTGGGGCTCACCAAAGCTCTTTTCTGTGGTCTGCTACCTGCACACGGGCCTCACTCCACTCACAAACTGCTTTTCTGGTTGCCTAGAGACCTGACCACATGCATATGTTTGTACCTCGCATCCATGAAAGGAGAGGCTGAAGTGCTACTTATGAGTTAAAGTACTGTTCTTTACTTCTGTCACTTATGTATACCTGACAGGAAATCACTACTACTGACATTTTTAACTCGATTTCGATACTAAGGAATAGACTCGATACTCAATACCAATTCCGATACCGCAATGACAATAAAAAACACTCTTGAGACAATAGAATGTCCTTTTCTGACTTTTGATAGTGACACTCCACTCACAAACTGCTTTATCTGTTATCTAGAGACCTGACCACATCCGCGTTTGAACCTTGCAGTTACCGCATCCAGTTATGTCCGTGAACAGTATACTTTGACGTGTGTTGAGTAGTACTTCAGCCTCTCCTGTTTGTTAATTACAAGTAGTAGTAAGGACTGATCACTGAAGTATGCCTGACGGGAAAGCACTTTTGCAGGTCTAGCTAAACCCTGCGTGTGAATAGTTGCGTGCTAAATATTACGTTTTTCACATAAATGTCATTCATTTCAAACACTAAACCAAAACAACACAAGATATTTTGAAGTGGGGGTGTTGTGCAGAATTGACATTTTGAAGTTTTCTTCCGTGTTGTAATATCATCATCAAAAACATGCCCGAAGAGGTTTTAGATGTCATCCAATCATGTTTAAGTACTTTAACCCTCCTTATGGTTAGCTGTGCGATCCAATGCTTAGCCCACAATCCTGCGTCACCCATGCTCCCACATGACAGTTCTCCATAAATATACAAACGCGTGATGCAAAGCAAGACACTACAACTTGTCAAACCCATGTCAACCCTTGTCAATATCCCATCAAAGTTTTTTTCTTTTTTTTTTTTTTTCCAAATCATGAGCCCTTCGATTGAGAAACCAATGGAGAAATTTGTCGTCTACATTTGACCCATCACTGGGGCAACGCCGCAGTGCCATGCCAGAGGACCAATCTCCAGATCTTCAGCCAGCCTTGGTCAAGAATACGTTAGCTGGAGGATTCACACTGTTGTGCTTGTTTTCGGATTGAGTTTGCCTATGTAGCCAAAGTGCCATGGACGCTGATGTCGCTATGGCTAAGGTTAACTTAAATTTGTCCTCTGCAATAGCGTAACCTGTCAAATGGGTCTCCACGAACCGTATGAGACATTATTGGGAGCTGGAGGATTAAACTGCATGCTAATCTGTAATCAGTAACAGTTTTTTATATATTTAAAATCTTGAGTCATGATTCGTGAGTTGGTTAAATCGGACGGACGACGCATTAAATAACGCAGTGATTCTGGTATATCCAACGAATATACAGAAAACGTGAAGCTTACAGAACATGAAGCTTACACTGCTAATTAAGTAGGAGTGAAAGTATGTGGAAAAGTACAATTTCGTAAAAGAATTATGTATATGTAACTGATGTGTTTGGGACCAAGTACTACACCAGTTCCAAAACGAATGTAATACCTTTAAAGTCTCATTAGATTACATGCAAGATGAAGTAAAGTAATAGACTGTTGGTTAGCAGTTATGAGCTCCATTTCTCATCAGCTCTCGTTCTCCCTAAAATACCTCTCTAACTGCCCTTCACTCTCATCCGGTCTCTTCTCTAATATCTAATTTATGTAGATGAAGTCATATTCACATGAGTTGACCCAGCTCCGGATAACAATGACTTTGACTCTGGCCCGTGCGAGCTGCCTAGGTACGTGACTGATGCCCCAGAGGATTGTGGGCACCTCACTTATAGAAGATAGAGTAGCAGACACTTTAGTTCAGCGGGGTTCAACACTTTGGAGGAGTTTTAGCAGTGCCCGTCCCTGTAAAACTCAAGTCACATTATCAGCCTTCAGGCCTTTTTAACATTGTCTTGCAAAATGATAATTCAATCAGACGTCATGTTACAAGAAGGGTTCTGTTCTGCTTGGTGCTTGTGTGGGCCTGCATGCTAATGAGTAACTGGGACTCACTAAAGGTTTGGCATTTCATTCGGGGGAGGGACTTAAAGGTTTATAACTCCAAAGTTTGGCAAATCCAGGGCTGAAATTATCCATGTGATTCTAGTGAAGGTGTATGGAGATAAAAAACACAGGGGAGCACTTCCTGTATCACCACCTAAATATGCAGGGTTTGCGTGTTAAACGTGTGTGGATGAAACAAAACACAACTCCAGGTATGTTTTTGACGAGGATGAATAGATAGAATAGAAATTTTCCTAGGGCCCTTTAATATTCTGTTGCAATCATGGTAACCCACTTTTTTTGCCTTGTCTTAAAAAACAGACTTTTGACAAGACAAAACTTAATTTAGAGTCAAAATTATAACAAAAACACATTCAGCTGTTCTTGTACTTTCTGTTGACGCATCTGAGCAGCACCTTTTCCCCAAACACAGTTATGCTAAACAACAGCCACTTTGCATTAGTGGCAATGATTGCAAAATGTATTTTATTACAGTTGTAGAGCTTTGGGACAAGTTTACTAACTGAGTCTTGAGCTGTAGAGCTGAGCTGTAATTTGTTTACACAAAACTAATTATAAGTAGACTAAAAGTATTAGTTAATTGTGTTTAATGGATCACAAAAATACTGTCAATGTCGCTGAACCTTAACATTTGCTGTAGTTGCAATTGTTGAATATAAAATGAACTCAGTCGCCAGGGAAACAGCACACAGCAGTTAGTTAGCTGCAGACAAAATGACAAACTTCCCGTAAGTAGCTTTATTTATATGGTGCTTTTTGCAGATGAAAATCACAACTTGCTTTACAAAGAGCAGGTACACCAAATTACACCAACAATAAGTAAAACGGGATAAAGTCAACAAAAAGCTTTCCTAAACCAGTGTGTTTTGGGTGTTTTTTAAAAGAATCCACAGAGTGATGGGGGCCGCAGCCTGAAAGGACAAGCCTAAACCTTTAGTTTTTGCGACCAAAACCAGGCTCTAATTGGATAAGGCATCCCGAGGAGTAAGGAGTCGAAAGGTCCAGGGTGTACTGGGAAACCACGCCCTGTAAAGTGCTCAAAAAGTAACAGCTAAAATAACGCCAATGGAGGGATGATAAAACCAGAGTGATGTGAGGCGTTCTATCTGTTAAAAGCCTGGCAGCAGAGTTATACAATAGAACTGCCGTATCTCCATGGTAACTAAATTGCACCACTGTACCAAGGACACCTCCAGCTCGGTCCTTGGTCACATTTATTTGTGGATAACTCTATACTAGGCCGTCAGAGCTTATAATACAGCTACAGTGCTGCAGGGCCAGACCTGAATGGACAATACTACTACAATGTGTGGAGTCTTCCCGTATCCAGTTCCATCCTGATGTTAGGTCTATATAAACGTCTCTAGTGTTAGACTATCCAGAGCAGGGGTGCCCAAACTTTTTCCTCATCGGGCCAAAATGAGTACGTATTAGCGTGCCGAGGGCCAAACCTATGAATGTTTTCCATTTAAAAAGTCAGTCTGTGAAGATATTTATGACTAAATTATCTTCAGTTATTATGCTTCGGGAGATGGACTGCTATGGGCTCTCTTTCATCTCCTGACAGTTTTTTCTGTGCAAAATTGAATTAAAATAGATATTTCTTGCAAATCTCAGAGCCCCCTCACAGGCCAAATCGGACCCTTTGGAGGGCCAAACTTGGCCTGCGGGCCCCACTTTGGGCACCCCTGATTTAGAGTCTCCTGCCATGTGATAATTAAACATGTAAAACTCACACAGAATAAGGTTAAGCATATATTTTTAATGTTCTATTTATATTAACAATTTAGTGTTTACCAGTCCAGTATGCTCTTATGAGAGAGAGAGCTCCTACTGGTATGATTTTGGTGGGTTCATAACAACATTCTACACTGTGCATAGTTTAACATTGAACAGGTCAGAATTCTAGGGTAGAATTACAGTTTTAACAAAGCACAATCATTATTACTTTATTTATTTATGGGCTGAGGAGGAGAGAGAGAGGAGAAGGAGGTGAAGGAGAGAGAGCAGAAGAGAGGGAGAGAGAGGAGAGAGGCTGGGGAGAGGGAGAGCAGAGGGGGAGAGCTGGAGGGAATCCACTAAGCGTGTGTGGAGACTTCCCAAAATAACCCTCCTCTGATAGCAGTCAGTTGTTTATCGCAGTGTAAATACCCAGCATGCATTTATTAAAGTACACTGGTTCTGTAAAGTTTGTCTGCGCTTATTTTAATGACTAAATCATTTTGGCAACATAACAGTTTTGTTTTGTTTTTTTCTTCTTAAATACAATAAAACATGATACAGTGTTGATTTTACAGCCCTGAAATGCTACAGGTGCTTCAATTTTTCACTGGAAAAGGCATAATCGAAACACAATTAAACATTCAAACATTTCCCAGACAAGAGCACTGAAGCTAAAAATCAAGTGAGAAGTTTTAAATCAATTGTACTGATAAAGTGAAGAGTGAGTCAAACATAAAATATCAAATCGCTTATTTAAAGGTCCTATATTACACAAAATTGACTCCTGTGAGCTTTGAGTCACGTTAGAATGTTGTTACCTCATCAAAACCATAAGTGGATGGAGTTGTGTTTTTTTATTTTCATTCACACATGTTTGAGTAACCCTTTAGTATTAGTCTGTCTACCTGTTCAAAGCTCAAAATGCTCTGTTCCACCTTGTGATGTCATGAAGCAGTAGTTTTAAAATTACAAGCTACCTTTACTGTTATGTGCTGGCGCCCCTTTTGCCCCATTATCTAACGTGTAGTTTATATTTATGCTTGTTTTGGGGCGTGGCTGATCGTAGTATAAATAGGCCGCCTATCCATGTTGCTCTTTCTTGTGCTCTTGCGTTCTTGCTGGCACTCACTGCGCACCTCCTTGCCCTCCACACTTGGGGCGTGCGCTTGTCGTCGTGCGCGCTCCACGACTGCTGCTCGGTGCAGGCCGCACCAGACCTGTTAGCTACAGTTAGCCTTTTTGTGTTTGACCTGGTGGGACCGGCTGCCCTGTTTTTGTCTTTTGTTTGATAAGGTTAGTTTGGGGACGTTTTAGGTTAGTGATGTCGGCACCGGCTTCTACGCCCTGTACGGGGTTGGCCCGGTGCCGCATCCTTCTGTTCCGTTTTGGCCGGCTCATCAGGTCCTTTCTGTTGTTACTTTGTTTTGGGCACGGGAGGGGGTTTTGGGCATTTTAAAGTATATTAAATTTAACTTAAAATAAACTATTTAACTTTTCGTACCCGTTTGACGTTACTTTGTTTTGGGCACGGGAGGGGGTTTTGGGCATTTTAAAGTATATTAAATTTAACTTAAAATAAACTATTTAACTTTTCGTAACCCGTTTGACTCCTGTGTCCTCTTTAATATGTTTGATCCATTTGGGTCGTAACAAGTAGATATTGGCAATTCCAGGGCTGAAATTATTCAAATGATTCTAGTGGTAGTGTATGGAGTATCAAAACACAGTGGCACACTCCCTGTCCACATGACATCACAAGGTGGAACAGAGTGTTTTCCCATCACTTTGTACTGAAGTGTCCACCACAACAGCTTCGCTCTGTTGTTTATCCACCACCACAATGTCCGGTTGGTTCGCCATCTCCATTCTGTCAGTCTGTATTTGGAAGTCCCACAGGATCTTGGCTCGATTGTTCTCCACGACTAAGACACTCCACAATAACCAGATCTGAGAAAACATCTGAATAGAGCCTCAAGACTTGCAGTATGAATGTAGTACCTCTGAGTATAGTTGACTAGAACTAGACCAAACTAAATCAGGCTATTTTCACTGTCAAAACTGACTTAAATTGTTAGTTGAAGGTGTGTGGCAACCGAAGTTTAAATATAATAAGCTGATTTTGTAACATCAGGGCAATCGTTTAAAAACTATAGTGAGCCAATAATGTCACAGTGTGGCTCTGTGATCCATGAAGCTACTAATGAGAGAAGGATCCCACACAGCAGAGCCACAGTGTCCACAGACTGATCAATATGCCCGTGTACTGTGCTCTCTGTGCTCACAGCCCACTCTAATGAAAGCATGTATCTGCAGCTCGTACTCCCACTGACAGAACTGTGCAAACATCCATGTGCAGAGCAGAACCAACGTAGCTTGTATTCAGAATATTCATCTGTTATTGTGTATTTAGTGCTTTAGTTTATTGGTTGTTTTAAAGGAGACATATTGTGCAAAATTGACTTTCCAGATTTTAACCATGTTATAACTGTTTCCCCTCTTCTTCACACATTTAAAAGTTGTATCTAGAGTGACTCATGCATGTGTGAGTTAGGTGTGGGTGATATGCCTACGAATTAATGTCACAATTTTCTTGGAGCCAGATCACAGTTTTGATTTGATTGACTGTTTTTGATCTTTCTTGTAAACTTAGTATCTTTATATTGCCTTATAGAGGTAACCGAAGTCATCTAATTGTTCTGAAAGTTCACTCTTCATTGCAATTGGTTAAATCCAAATGTCACTCACTCAGAGCATTGCTGAGGTTGATCAAATCGAGGAGTGGCAAAAGTGTCTGTTTGATCATAAAGCGGCATTTGGGTCAGTTTTACCAAAAAATCAGACCGTCACGGGATGATTACATTTGCATCAGCCCTAGTTTAGTCTTTATTCTCCTGTATTCAAGACGTCTTGCTCGTCATTGCTCCGATCAAACCCCGTTTTCGCTCTCACCAGTACCACTGCTCTGTACTTACTTCCTTCTCTAATTGTATTTTGTTAATCAGTGTTACTCGTAGGATTTGGCAGCGCTGCATGGCCATTTTAGCACAAATGAAAAAAAGACAAAAATGCTGCTCGCTAGTGTGATCTGCAGCTATCCATATTGTACATAAATGGTTTCCTAAACAAGTCAAAAAATTGAATGAATGGATAATTTTCTCTGAAGCAAGCAAACAATTTATTGAACCCAGTGAAAGTTACCTAGTCCTACCATCATATTTAGACTAGTCAACATGAATCATTAAAGAAGGGGGTATTATACTTCTATACATAACATATTTAGATCACCATGTTACCTTTTATTGTTTTGGAAATGCTATATTCGCAGAAAACAACATATTAAAATGTTTTAATTTTAGTGTATTGTTTTGTTTCCTGCACTTGTATATTTATGAAAAAATTGTCGTGGGTGATGTGGGCTTGTGGGTTGAGCACGGGACATACTCGTATTGCTAACCATAAAGAGGGTTCAAATTGTGCTTGGGAGAGATCGCTAGATTACTCAAACATACACAGATGGCATATAAAACCTCTGCAGGTATGTTTTTGATGAGGGAATGACGTTATAACATGGGAGAAAGCTCCAAAAAGACAATTTTCTAATCTTTGTGCTTTAGTAGTGTGAGGGAATGACGTTATAACATGGGAGAAAGCTCCGTGCCTCTCACGTGTCGCCATTTTTTCATTTATTTTTCGTCTTTATTTCCAAGATTATTTACATTGTAGATTCTCACTGAAGGCATCAAAACTATGAATGGCACATATGGAATGTAGTAAAAAAAACTTTAGATTTTTAAAAATTAAAAATAGCTAACCTTTGCTTTGAACCCTAGTTTGCACTTTGGGCATTTCTTGATCCTGACAAGGCACAGCTGTGAAATGAAAACCATTTCAGGTAATTTCATCATGAAGCTCACTGAGAGAAGGCCAGGGGTTTGCAGCACTGTCAACAAGGCAAAGGGTGGATACTAGGAGGATTTTAATATAAAACATAAAAATATATATATTCAGTTAAGTTATTTAACTTCTTTCTTTGCTACATAATTCCATATAAACACTAAATGAGAAGGGGTAGTGTATATAAGGTTACATAAGACCCTCTGGCTGCGGTTGTGTTGTGATCCGTACATCCAGACTGAGGGGGACATAAAGCCAGCCCGCTGTGCTCCACGAGTGCAGCTGCTCCACACACTGTCTGCGCTGGTTTCCCTTCATTTGCAGTTGCTCCACACACCGTCTGCACTGGTTTGCCTCATTGGGCATAATGAAGGAGCGGCCCGGGTGAGGATGAGGAGCGGGCCTGACAGCACACGCACGCGCTCTTCATCCACCGCTGTTTGCGCATCAGAACAGTCGTCATCTGAATGCTGTTTGCCACGGATCGCCAGCGGGGAACTCGGCGAAAGCTGACATTTCCTTGCATTGCTGTAGTTTCACACTGCACGATCCAGCACATGCATTACGGACAATTCTCTGGCTTCTTATTCTGAATCCCTGTACAAAATGGCCGCGAAGCTACGAACACTCACCCATTCACGCATTCCCTCACATAATCATGTTATCTGGTGCACTATGCTGTTATTGCTTTGCCTTGACCCACAGTATGGCTTTGAACTAGTGTTGTTTTCTCTTTATTTAGGCTGTACAATGTCATTTTCAACACTGAATCGTAGTACTTTCTTTGATATTACCATGAGGTTTTATATCTGTGTAATCCCTCAGTCGTCCAGTAGGTTCCATAGTGGTCCATGGGCGTATACTAGTCTATGTGTCTTATCTGGTTCTGACAGTAGGTTCCATAGTGGTCCATGGGCGTATACTAGTCTATGTGTCTTATACTGGTTCTGATACAGCTCAAGATCATTCTAAAACTATGCAGGAAAGGTTTATTTCTGTCTTGTGAATGTGACTTTTTTAGTATCGATACCTGCTCAAATCAGTATCAAGTTTTGATACTTGTTTTAGTATCAATTCGTTTCTGATTTTGTGATTAGTACCTGACCTCACATGCTCTCGCTGTGGTCTATCTTGGGCAAGACACTTAACCCACTTTGCCGATGCATAAATATGGCGTGTGATTGTTAAAGACGGGGTATTATTCAAAATCGACTTTTTGGAGCTTTCTAACATTACCGTTATAACTTCTGTTCATCAAAAACATGAATGAAGTGCTTTTGTATGTCATCCATAGCATCTTTAGAACAATAAAATATAACGTGGTGATCTAAATATGTTATGTGTTAGAAATGAATACCCCATAGAAGTGCAATACCCGCTGTTTAAGATTGGCTCTGTCAGTCTAACCCAGGGCAGATGTATGGACTGAAATATGGAGAATGACTAGAATCGGCATAAACTACGGTTGCCGTATTACTAATAGATTAGCTATATTATATTTATACCTTGTCCATTTGTGTTATAACATTTTTTATCTAAAATCAATAGCTCTTTCTGCAAACCCGCATTAAAAGATTGAGTTGCTGAGTAAAGAGGCAGTAAACCATAACATAAAGAGGAGTCCTTGTTCCAGCCGCCAAAAAGCCCTTGTAAAATAGTAATCTCTGTTATATACACTACCAGTCAAAAGTTTGGACACACTTTTTCGTTCATGTTTCTTTTTATTTCCATTGTAGATTCTCACTGAAGGCATATATATAATAAATGATATATACTGTATACATATTTTTTGTTCAAATGGCCACCCTTTGCTTTAATCACTGCTTTGAACAACTGGCATTCCTTGACCCTGACAAGCCGCATCTGTGAAGGCGTCAGGAAGACCACTGAGAGAAGGCCAGCGCTGTCCACAAAGGCTGCTATACTGCGTGCTCCGCTCCCCTGCACTCAGCTACGTCTTCGTGCATTATTTTATTCATGGCATTCCACATACACCTCCTAACACCCGGAGGAATGCTGTATCGACCGGCACGTCCACAAACGCCACTCAAACGTTCCACTGGTGTTCTCATAAGTCACCCTGCCGGAATGTTTGCCTTTCTCTTGTCTTTTTGTAATTCTGAGCAGCGGTAAGTGTGTCCTTTGGAGGGGGTCGATGCCACGCCTACGTTAACGTGGTTACGTAGGAGTTGACAGGAGCTGTGCTGAACTGTGGACTGAGTAAAATGTCTGGGGGTTAAGGGTACTGGGGTTGTCAAAAGTATTGAAAATCTGATGCTAATCGATACTAAAACTAGACATTTGAGCAGGTATCGATACTCAAAAAGTCACATTCACAGGACAGAAATGAACCTTTCCTGAATATCTTTAGAATGATCTTGAGCTGTATCAGAAGAAGTATAAGACACATAGACTAGCACACGCCCATGGACCACTATGGAACCTGCCTGGACGATATAAGGCCACGTGGTAATATAAAAGAAAGGACTACAATTTAATGTTGGAAATCACATTCTGTTGTCTAAGGAAATAGTGTTTTTTTTTTTATTGTTACTGGTCCCGTGGATCAAGTTTGAAATTTAAGTATCGTGACAACACTAGCTGGTACTCAGGCTGTGTTAGAAAGAACCAGGAAACATATTGGCTGGCAGACATTTTGTGCAATCTTTGAGTTGATTATCACTGAGACTTGTTGTTGAGAGTGGCAGCTTAAAAATGTGAGCGTGCATTGATCCATGTATTCAGACTAAATGTATGGAAGACCTGAAGGTTTGTGTGTTATTCTCCCCTGTTCGAGTGAATCTGATGGCTCATTGTGTCTAGTAGAATGCGAACAGAACCAGTATTCTTTTCTTGAGTTGTTTGTACCTGAGGAGCTACTGTAACTGTCACTGTTTGATGAAATTCTAACCTACAATACAAGGCCCTTCATTGTAGTGCGCAGGTGTGATTGACAGGCTGCTGGGGACGGCCTAGCGTCTGTGTTCTGTGAAGTAGTTTGGTTAAATGTTTGGCCAGATGACTAGTTTTAGCGCTCACGCAGGCGTTTATTTTCCTAATCGAGATGCAAATGTGAGGACGAATGGATTTTATGTGCAAATTTAACCGTGTGATATCGGCATCCATCAGAGTGAAGGAATACGTTAACTTTGACAGCGCTAATACGATCACAAATGCATTTGGAAATCAGGCTGTTAGACTCACATATGGGGCAAAAATAGAATAGGTTATCAAAATATCACAACATTGCACAGACTCAGGCCCAGTAAATAAGTTGTGTTTATCCCCTAATCCTAACCCCTAACCGTAATCCTTTTTCTAAAATCTCATCGTTTGACATTAAGGCAAAAGGCGATGTTATTGCTTTGGCTTGAACGTCCCACAGTATGGCATTAAACGTATCTATCTCCATGGCGACAAGGAGGTGATGCCACTAGATTTAGCTTTTTCATTTTTATTTAGTTATATATTGTATAGGCTTGGAAAACTGTCACGTACACAGCGCAAGCACCTCCCAAGAGTGTGTGAGTGAGTAATGCATTTAAACTGTAAACAGACTGATTTACATTTTAGTGCAGAAAATCAGCACTGACTTGTCTAAACCCCTCATAGTCTAAAACTGAAGCAACGGACAGGTCAGATTCCTAGCATTAAAATTTTCACACCTGTTGATGCTTTGGATAATCATAATCGCGGGAACTGGGTGCTGCAAGAGGGTCAGGGAGCTGCACCAAGGACCATTGGTTGTTGGATCTGCCCTGAGCAAAACTAGATCTATTCCTAACAGAGGTAAGATCAAAATAAACAAATTCTTATTTTGTATTTAAATATATTTCTATTTTTGCTTTACTGAATAGTTTCTGCAATAAACTGTTTGCCTGATGGTTAAACTGTGGGCAAAGTAAACCTGAATGCGATACTGCGCTCTCAGTAGCGACGTGCTAATCTGAGCGCTGAGCAGTGACAGAGTGACTGCAGCCTATCGCTCTTTTTATTTTGTGGAGGACTTTTGGCAAAAGAACAGAGAAAAGGACGATTCCGGATTGGATTAAGAGGAAGAAACAACAACGTGGATCCCTAAACGTTTGGACTTTGCTGGAGTTACAGCCTAGATTTGTTGTATAGGTTGTGTTTGTTTAAAACTAATGTATCAGGACTTGTTGTCCTTGTTTACGCGGTGAGAGAAGACAATCGTGGGACAAAACCACGTGTCCCCTGTCTCACAGCGGTGGATTTGGGTTCATGTGAGCAGGGCAGCATTGCGGTGAATAAAATTGAAGTTACAGTGCGTCGTTTGCGTTAATGAGCTGGATACAGACATGCGTAAAGATGTCAGGCGCTGCTTGAGATGTTATAGAGCAGATTGTGTTGGTGGACATCCAGGACATGGATGTATTAGGCTCAGGGAGGTTACAAGTGGGGTCAGCAGTGACACACATGAGGACATTGTAGTCAGATTGATTAAGACCAGGCTACGTGTTGCTGCCATAATGCTATGCTGTTAAACTGTGATATTTACATTAACATATGCCCCCGTCGTGCTTGCTTGTCATGTGTGTTAAAGTGAGGCTGAGCGCGGACGCGGGACAAATTATATTTTGCGCCTTCACTTTGTATTTGTAGTGTATTTTTGTGTAAGTGACAAAGGCTGAAAGGTTATTAAGTAAGTAGGCTATTAACACATGCAAAATCTGCATTCCTTGAAAACAAACTCTGCAGCCCCATCCAAAATGACTTCCCACGCGATGGTTGCGTTTGTGGAACTTTTTTTTTTTTTTTTGCACAAATAACTATTTACTAACAACATTCCGTACTTCATCCATGAAGGTGAGAAAGTGCAGGTAAATAGGAAAAAAAAATGTTTAAACTTAGTGATATCAATTTGAAACTTCTTCTGTAGTGTGTACTTCTTCCACATATGTCCAGCTCCTGGTGTGTGATCCAACACTTCATTCATTCATTCCGGGCACCGTGAGGTTCAAGTGTCAGTAAATCCCTTGCTAAAAGTCCGGATGGTTTTGTGCACTTCTGAATGATTGAGGATAACTTACATACTGAACACAAACTGTTTCTCTGTGAAAAACAATCCCATTATTATTAGTCCAAATGAAAAGTCCAAACAAAAGCATCTTCACTTTTATTTCTTTTTCTTCTCCACCAAAAGTTCAACACTGATCAAGCTAGTTGTTCATAAATACAGGCAAAACAGTGAGGTGCCAGCTGGTGGCCCCCCAGTCATTCCCTAGGAGCAGCGCAGGCCTGCGAGAAGGCGTGGGCGGGACTAAACCAATACACTAGGGCTGGTTTCTGCCTGTTCATCAACTGCAAATGGAGAATCTGATTGGTCAGTTCCAATGCCAGGCCCTCTGCTTGCCGTCTGCAGACCCAGAGAATGAGCAACCAGTTCTGAACATGTAACGCCCAAAACAACACCAAATCTGACACTGTAGTTTACTGTACATAGGACATAACTCCTTCTTTACAATATTGTTCATAAAAATTATAGTAATGTTAATACATTTTTTTTTCTGAAATATAATGATAATTATATTAATAAATATACAATTGAGTTGCTGAAATGTTTGGGGAGATTTTGGATATTTTATTTAGTATTTG
>KN485433.1:39222-53189 GCA_000787095.1 Periophthalmodon schlosseri | reverse complement strand
ATTACAGGCTGAAGGTATCATCCTCTGAAGTAAGGAATAATCACCGCCTTTGAGATTGTTAAATCGAACCACAGGCCTAAGCGCTGTCATTAGTTTGAGTTGAAAGGGGGGGAGGGGGGTACAGAGGGAGAGAGAGGGGCTCCTTCCACTTAAATACATTCAGATGTTCAGCCTCTCAGCTTAAGGTACACGAAGTTCTTTTGTTTTTTTTTTTGTTAGCATCTATCTGTTTTTTATTTATCCGGTTTCTAAAATTTGAGGTTTTGATTTCAAAGTGTGCACAGAGCGGCGTGTAGTGCTGGAGGATGACGTAAATGGGATGAATCATTTGTTGTTTAAATACTTGTGGGTTTAGGGCCGAGGCTGCACTTAATTTTCATTGTTTCCACCACACAGTTTTAATTATTAGCTGTTTGCGTATGTATACGTACAAGCAGATGCGTGAGCGAGGTATAAAGTCCTACTTGTGGACAATGAGAAATTCACCATATAGTTTTAGTGGTATATAAATTATTCACATATGACACCATTCTTCTTATTGCGTCCTTCTACCCTTTAGGCCCCCTTTTGTTTTACAACTGTATTTAATCAGTCCCATCCTATCTGCCTGGAAATTTCCATCTGGCAATTATTCTCCATTGAAAATAAATACACATGTTGCCGCGGGCTCATTGCGTGGTTTGTTTCACATAAACCAAATGTTAAATGTTCTTTCACAGTCAGAACTTTTTGAACTAAACTTTTCCTAAACTGTGGATGTCTTCCTTTTGTTTGAATCTTGCTGAATGTTTAAAGCAAGATGAGAATAAACAGTGTTGTCCCACCTCACATGCAGAGGTGGGTAGGGTAGCCAAAAACTGTACTCGAGTAAGAGTACTGTTACTTCAAAATATTATTACTCATAAAAAGTACAAAGTAGTAGTCCAAGAAATTACTCAAGTAAGGGTAAAAAAGTATTTGGGGAAACTATTCAAGTAAGAGCAACTTTTTAAACATAAAGCCTGATTTATAATTTGTAGTTAATGCAATTGGACAAACTAAAACGTGAAATTGTATCTGAAGGAGCGGTACAAGAAACACAAATGTTCAAATAATTTAAAACTGTCAACATAAATCTTTTGTAGACTTACTCACAATAGGAAGAGAGTAACAACAACTTGTACTCAAGTAAGAGTACTCTTACACTGTGATTACTCAAGCAGGAGTAAAAGGAGTATCTGAAAACTACTCAGAGAAGTACAGTTTTGTTTTAAAAAGTTACTCAAGTAAAGTAAGTTGGGTAAATATAACTGAGCACTGCCCACCTCCGCTCGCATGTTAAAATGTCTCTTGCAGTTTGATGGATGTGAGAGAGTTGGAGGGGCTCTGAAGTCTTGCTGTGAAGGCAGACAGTGAAACACAATAAGAGTGCAGATGTTCAAAGGACCTGGGCCTCTTTTTCTTTAGAGGAGGAAATGCTTTGAGGAGACTGTTTGTTTTCTCTGTGTCTGTGGTCTGAACTGTAGATTCACTTACATTTTTAACGCCACCCTCTTTTCCTCTCTCCCTCTTTTTCTCTCTCTCTCTCTCTGTCTCTCTCTCTTTCTCACTCCCATCTCTTCTTTCTCTCACCCTCTCTCATACTCTCTCTGCCTTCTCTATCTGTCTTCTCTCTCTCTCTCTCTCTCTCTCTTTCTCCCCATTTTATCCTCCTTTTCACCTTCTTTCCCTTTTCATTATTCTCACTATCTCTCACCCCCTCCATCCTTCCTTGCTTCCTTCCTTTCTTCCTTCCTTCTGTCCTACTTTCCTTCCTTCTCTGTCTGTTTTGCTCTCTCCCTTTCATCTTTCCTTTTGCTCTTTTTTTTCTTCACACCCTTTCTCCCAATCGTTCTTTTTACCTTCTCTCTCTCCCTCCCTCCCTATCTCGCTCTATCTCTATCTTTCTTTCTATCTATCTATCTATCTACATCTTCATCCCCTCCCTCTCTCACACCCTCTTTGCTCTCTTCGTCTCTCACACCTTCTCTCCCTCTCTCACACCCTCTTTCCTCTCTCCCTCTCTCTCTCTATCTTCCATGTCTCAGGAGTTTCCAAACGGAGAGCTGAAGGAGGGGCAGTTCACTGATCAACACTGTCCCCTAGAGGGTAAGCCGAGAAAACTAAATATACTCCAGTTTATTTAGATGTTTGGACCAAAAATAGAAAATCATCACTTGCACATGATTTTTCTGTTTACTGATGTCTTTTAATTATGCATTACACATATGAACTACATATGAGGAGTGTCTTCTGGGACTGACTTCAAGTTAGACATAACACATAAATGGGACATGCTTATTTATATTGGCCCAAAATAGGTAAATGCACACTAAAATGTATGGAATACTTTTCAAATTTACATTTAAAATTGTATAAGGGGTTTCTATTTTGACCTACTTCTTTGAACATATATGCGTTTGATTCATCCTTTAAGCAACATTTGAAAATTTCTTAAGATTTGAATTTGAAATTTCACAGTCAGGAGAGCTTATACAAAAGAAAATGTCATGCGCCAGGTTTTAGCAAAAAGTACTTTTTTCTACAATCTGGTAATGTTAAAATGTTTCTTACAAAAGGTAAAGTAGTTAAATATTTGTTTAAAATGTCAAATGTATCTGTTTATTGTGTGTAGTGGTTCTTCCTCCTGAGAAAGGCGAGGGCTGTGAGAGTTACCTGCAGTACATGCACACAGAGGATGGAGAACGGGAGATGATTCGAGACGCCACCAAAGCACCGGGCAAGAAACGCATCAGTCTGGATGTAAGTGCACCAAAGTCTAATTTGCTTGTTCATAATCTATAAACAAAAATGAGTACCAACTTTGTATGTTCTTTTCTGCTTTTGTTTTTATTACAGTACACATTGCAACACACAGTAAAATTATGTATTCTTGTTCTTGCTTATCCATTTTAAACATACAAAAACTTGGAAAATGAATTGAAATAACACAGCAGTGCATATTATTTTGTATTATTGTAAACAACCTTACTCGTGGAAAAAGACTAAATTGCAATAAGTGACATTTTACGCCAAAATAAACTAAAAATAGCCTTTGCTGAAATCTGTTTATCTTCTCAGGACATGGAGTGTGATGTGTCTGTGGAGGATGATAACAGGCAGGAGTGGGTCTTCACACTGTACGACTTTGACAACAGCGGCAAAGTTACCAAAGAGGTGAGTTACTGTTCAGCGAGTTTCAGACGACAGCACATCATATGGCTATGTTCGGTTCTCTTTACCAGAGAAGACACTGAATTTTTTACCAGTTTTTTCTGTATACGGTCAAAGCATCAGCATTTTCCCAGATTAACAGCAAATTTTCCCATAGAATTGTTAGCTGCCTTCCCCCGAGTGCAGAATATTATGATGTTTTTATAGGTGACATTTTGAGGACATTTGCCCATTCAAAAGAAATAATGTTTTGTTTTGAATTATGAATGGCTATGGCAACTGTGCTAATTTTTCATCACTCTGAAACCCATTTTATTTATCATTTATTAAAATGTGGCACAGACAAAGCAAAGATCATAAAAGATGCAGATTTCTTGTTTTTGATCAAGTGGATAAATACAGCAGCATTGACTTTGTTACTATTATTGTATTAATGAGGGTTAAATCAGGTTAAACTTTTTGGGGAAATTTCTTGGGAGACTGCATTATAATTAGGAATACTAGCTCTTGAGCCCACCTGGGAGTGTGACTTCAAGGTATAAGGTTTTATGAATGAACTTATCCCATCTGAAATGTGTTTTACAGGACATGTCCAGTCTCATGCACACCATATATGACGTGGTGGATGCCTCTGTCAATAATTCCTACCACAATAAGAGCAAGACACTGCGAGTGAAGTTGACAGTCACTCCAGAACCCAGGAGCCAACGGAGAGAAACGGCAACAGGTAAAAAACTAACAGAATCACATTTTATATATGTTCGGTCTAATCTGAAACTGTTTAATGCAGAACGGGGTCACCAGGAGGAGGGCCGATCTGCTGACAAGAGACACTCAACGTATATAAGGTTAGCCAATACAGTTCTACATCAGTTCACCCTTTCATTCATTTAAATTCGTCTCTATGCTTTCCATATTGGTGTAGTCACAATACAAAAATTGGAAAAGGAAAGTACTTGTTTCTCAATACCCATTTGATGATACCCTGATGATGAGAAAAAACAGTACCTTTATGCTATAGATACACACAAAATAAGTAGTAGTATCTCTAGTAGTACCACGTGGTCTTATACTTACTCAGGACCATTCTAAAACTTTACCAACATTGTCCTACTTATCTATTTTTTTTTCAGTAGTCAGTACCTTGTTCAAATGAGTATCTAGTTTCAATACTACCTTTTTACTTACTCATTTTTTCTTTGCATATTTTCATTAGCCTTAAAGCTACTGTCAAACAAAATAATGGTCTGTATTTTCCACTTCTCAGCAGCAGAGGGCAGACCACCGAGGCCCCAGCTGCAGAAGGACAGCATTACTGTGTGGATGAAAACACAGAGAGAAGGAATCACTACCTGGACCTGGCCGGGATCGAGAACTACACCTCAAGATTTGAAGGTGAGTTTTTCCTTTATTTTACTTGGTATAAAAGAAGAGTTAATATGCAAAAAACAGATATCTCAGTTTTGAAAATTGCTGTAGGGATTTGCTCAAGAAGGGGTAGAATAATAATATTTCTTGCACAAAAAATATTTGGCATTTGAACACTGCTAGACAAAATAAATTAATTGTAAGCATCAACATTATTTTCAAATCTGACACTTATCTATTTTGGAAAATAGTTTCTAGTGTAAGCATCAACATTATTTTCAAATCTATTCTAATCTATTTTGGAAAATAGTTTCTAGAGATACAAGCAGTTGAATGTTATTATTGTATTATTTTATGCATTAAAAAACATCAATTTGTGTGTGTTTATGAATATATTTAGTAAAAAAATAGACCATGACACTAAATAATGAAGTTATTCTTTTCAATATTTGTGGATCTTTTAGATATTTCTATAAAAATGTCATATAATCAATACAGTAATATAAGCTCATCAGTATAATGTAAATTCAAAAATGCTGTTTGCATTTTGTTTATAGGAACCCCCACCGCTGTTCCCCCTCAGGACCCCCACACTAGAAACTCCCACAGCCAAAGTCGTTCCAGGTCCCATGAACCAGAGACACAAGTGGCTCACCAGCGCCGCTCGCAGTTCATCAGCGACAACTACAACCCTGCAGATTTCCGAGGCAAAGGAGGCGCACAGTTTGTCAAATCTCCCAAAGGAAATTACAAGGGGAATAACAACAGCGGAGGTAGCAAAACGGCCAAGTGCCACGGCCACCACACCGGGCAGGATGTGTACCACCTGCCCCCCCAAGCTCAAATCTCCAATCATCACCAGCATCCGCTACAATACAGCCACAGCAAGCGACTTCGAGCCAAAAACAGGGAGTCTCCATCCAAAGCGCCCCTCTCCCCTCAACCCCAGCACACACAACACCCACAACACCCACAACACCCACAACACCCACAACACCCACAACACCCACAATACCCACAGCACCCCCAGCCTGCGGTCTCCTCTGTTCTGCCCAGTGCGGAAAGGGAACCAGGGAGTCCAGGATTTGTGGTTCCCGTGGTCCAGCGACATGAGCATCATCATCATCATGAACATCATCATCATCACCACTACCATCATTACCACCAGACATGACTGCCTTAATATCAATGAGAATAGACCAATTTCCATAGAACAGACTGAAGAGTTCACTTTCCATGGAGCGCAACAGTGGATATGTTTTTTGGTTCTGGAAAAATTAATTCTCATGACTTTTTTTTGAAGAATCTAAATAAGAATCTTTTAACTGTTTTGGGACTATATACGTCAACTTCTGGCTGATTGGACAATGCATTTTGAATGTCATCATAACAAATATTTGATTGACTTTTGTGCATCTGTGCATCTAAAATGTGCCTTCTGTGGTTGTAAATATATGTTTGGTATATCTAATTATATATATCTAATTATATTCTGAATGAAGAGTTTAAAGACATGCGACCATCTATGTGGTAACTAATGAACATAATGTAAATTCCTTTTTAATTCCAAAAAATATTTACATGTTCAAAATACACTGAAATGCTGTGGTTTTATTACCTTTTTGGAAATACATTTTAATCTAAACTAACTCGAAAAGCTCATGTGAACAAATAAGACTTGTACTTCCATAATCACAGGCACTGCCCACTGTTGAGCTCCATAGGATCAGTCTGGATTTTTATATTCCTATTGTCAAGCTATATTTGGATGTATGCTGGGAATTAGTGAAGATCGTATAGAGTGAAACTGAACTAGAAGGATGTTTATGAAGCTATTGTTGTGTATTAAGTCTATGTGGCACAGTTTGTATGAATTTCTGCTGGGACTGCATCATTATTCACGTTATTTTGAAAACCAGGAAGCTACCAAGCTGAGTGTGTACTTTTTTTTAAAGTGGAACTGAACACTAAATCAACTTTTTTTTCTATGTACATGATGTTTTAGTAGTGGCATACGTCTACTGTCCCTTGTTCATTTTTTGCCATTTCAGTGCAAACCATGTTAAAGCTGAGATACTTCATTTTCACACCACATAAGGAGGGAATATTGAATCTGTCTAACTTGTCTGTAGTTCTATGATTAATATCCACATGTGTTAATTTTTAACACAGGCACAGCTGTAGAACAGCTTTTTTCAGACAACAAAGTGAAACTCGCGCCCAAGTACAGCCAATCAGAGCGCTGCTTTCGGGCGCTTACTTCTGGGTTGACAAGAAATAAAAATGCTTTATTATTAGCTGCAGACACATAACAGTTCTCTAATTTTGTCACAAAGTGCTGCTTTTACAATATAGTCTTTGGGGATAAACAACAAATTTTACTAATTTACAAAATCCTGCTCTTCTTCCCCCCTCACTCTCCTCTTTAGTCCTCCAGACCCTGCCCCTCACTCTCCCCTTTAATCCACTAGGCACTGCCTAGTTGAACAGCTCAGTTTGGAGTGTGGTTGTGAAAAAATTTAAAAGTGACTAGACCGTAGACACAATGTACACAATCTAGTAGCAAAAAAAAAGTTAAAAGTGTTTTAGTTCCACTTTAAGGCTACTGGTTGACAACCTTTGAAGCTAACTGTCAAACTAGAGGTTGTGTCGGTAGGTGGCACACATTTCCAAAAACATGGATCTCAGGTGTAAAGGTGCTGCTGCTCCCATGGTTACACAGGGGCTGGGTCTTTTTGGGACGGCCAGCTGTGGACTGAGGGACGGGATGGGGTTGAAATCACCACTGCCAGTTTTAATGCAAAAATACCTTGCTATATGTATAAAAAATCTATATATGTAAACACATTTTACTGTATAATTATACTGTATATGCATATTTCATCATGAATATAATTATGCATATTTGTATTTTGTCTTTTATATATTTTAATAAACATTATATAGTTAATGTATTTTGTGATCAATATGTGACTCGAAGAATAATTGAGATGCTTTTTTTTCTTTTTTTTCTTTTCTTACACCATTAAAGTTACACTATTTAACTTTTATGGTGGAGGGTTCATCTTCATGGGAGGTGTTAAGACATAGCCTAGAATGTTTAGCAATATGGCATTGAACTCATTTCTATGGAGGCAAGAAATTGACTCCACCAGGCCAAGTTACAGGTCTGATCTGTGGAGAGAAGACCCTGCTCACAGTTGGAATGACTTGTAAAATTCTACACCCTGGAGATACACTGATGGTGTCAGTGTTAAACAATAAAAATGCTACTGGACAATTTGAAGAGTTAAGTGTCAGAAAAGGGTATTTTTACACAAATATGTGCATAATTGCATATCATGTACATAATAGCCTAATAAAAATACTGTAATGTCAGCTGTATAGTGTTGACAGTCCTACCTGTGACCACTGGATGGCGATAGATATCCAGTAATTACAACTCGCGCCAAGACCACTGGGTAAGTAAGTGGTTTTGTAGAGACCTAAGTTAGAAAATGTATTAGTAAATGGTCATTTTGATCATTTTGTAGCTGAAATTTTGCAGCAATTTGAATAAGCACGTGTGGATCACTTGGAAAAAATGTTAAGGGTATTTAACGTGCTCAGTGTATGACGTTTCAAACTTTTTAGCTATTTGAGAGGGGTCTTGGACTATTTACTTTTTCTTGGCATTTTACTCACACAAAACTTGTCTTAATAGCCTACTGTTTAAATTATTGTTGTCCTAATTCTTTTTCTATAGGATGTTTCTGTGTGATTTCACAGGAGCTCGCCTAATTGGTGCAAGAGCCCGGGTAAAGCTGCGTGCATTCTCCGCTCTGGTCGTCAGGGATTTGGGAAAGGACTGAATCCGAGCCCCGACTGTGACAAACAATGGCCGCTATGAAAGGCGAGGGGAGGGTCGCTCTAATGCAAATATCCACCACTACTTTGTGCGCCTTGGAGCGAACCTGCGCAAAACACCGACAACTGCAAACTTCCACCAAGTAAGTCCAGCTACAGACCATCAAAAGCACATTGTGTATTGGCATGTGATGTATTTTTGTTTATTTTACATGATATTTCAGCAACAAATGTTCAACTTTTCATGCAAGAAAATGAGAACAAGCAATGGCGAGGGGACAGCGCACCATCCAGGGACGTGCACCTGCTGAGGACCACATAGACAGGTTTGGGCGCTATTATAGTCAATGTTTTCAACTTGTCACTTTATCAGTCTTCATCTAAACCACACTACCTGCTTGATCTTAATTGCTTCCACTTGTATGCATAAAATTATAAACTTATTGGATAGGCCTACTTTTGGAACTGTAGGGCGCTTCCAGGACTTTTTGTGTAGTTAAGCAGGTTTTAGTGAAAAGTGGTTGCCCCCTAAGCACAGATAGACAGGCCTTTATTCCAGAAGACTTGCATGAGAAAAGCTTTGCAACATAATAGATCAGTGGGAGACAGTGTCTGCTCTAAACAGGAGGGAGCCTCTCTTGTATGTTCGCAATGTCAGATGTCTTTGAGTGAAGCGTGCGTAACTTAACTCGGGGTTAGTTTTAGTCAGTCACTCTTCACTGTGTTTCAACATCAATCACGTGTGTTTTCTATTGGTTTGTCAGGAGAAAGTAATGTGCTGAAATGCTACTGTAAAGCATACCATATCCCCCTAGAGGAGACTTCAAAGTGGGCACAACATGAGGCCTTTATCGGAACAATTGGTCCATTCTCCCCCTTCACCCCAAACTCCGGGACCACCCCCTCAACTCTCTGCTCCCCATTTCCACTTGATTAAGCTCCAGGCTCAGCATAGGCCCAAGGTCCAGAGGGAAAAAAGCTTCACTAATTCTGACTGAAAAGAAAAGAAGAAGACTACACTATTTAGTCTGTTTAGGATTTGGTTCATTAGGTAGACATGTGTTTTTTCCATGCTTGTAAGATAAATATAGGGAGCTGTGGTAATGAGTGATGACAGAAAGATTAGAACATAGAGATGAAGAAAGAAATTCACTTGTTACATAATAGATATAATAGATAGTGAGAATCAATGGACATGCATCTATTTACACAAAATAATAATAATTGGGCTGCGTGATATGGCAAGTTAATCAAGATATATTTTTTCTCGTATTGATCAGTTGACTTATATGTATCCACTTTTAATTTTAACCATTTGATATCATCTTAATAAGGTCAATGAGCACAGTCAAGACAGACTTTTTTTTTAAATGAACCTCTGCTTAAGTAACTTATGAAATATTTCTACTTAAGTGCTTTTCACACAAAAACAAATCCAGTTCTCCATCCAGTCCTCCAAACTCTGCTTCTCTTCTTGGCAGGTGATATTTCTTTAAGTAATAACAGTAGAGATGCACTATGTAATAGACAGTCTGCCACCTGTTTGTGTGTGTGAAGATGTTATCTCTTTGTCTGGAATGTTCCACAGTATGGCATTAAACTGATCTATCATTGCATTTATTCAATTACAGGTAGGCTATTTCATATTAGTAAAAAAAAAAAAAAATACATTACTACTCTTCTTACAAATTGTTGCTGCTACTAGTACCAGCCTCTGTCTCTCATTTTTAAAGAATGTATTAATAACAAAAGTAACATTACTCCTTAGACTTAATGAAGCACTTGTTGATCTTGCCTTAATTTTATTATTAATCACTTTAGTCTCCTATTCTTGAAAATTGATATGTAAACAAAAATGTTGACTTGAGAAATTAGCACTGTACAACCTTTTGACTGTACCATAGTAAATAGATTCTTAGTACACAGGCTGAAGTACAAGTTAGCTTTATACTTGGGTGCCCCCTTTTCTAAAAGACACCCATGGCTGTTTATGACAACTTTTTACAACTCTTGAAAAAAAAACTGGCACCACTCCTCCTCGAGAGCCTCTTTTCTTACCACCAAGGATCTTTTTGAACTGCACCTATTTAATTGCAAATCACATCTCTGCAGACTTTCCCTCCTCTTTTTTTGCCAGTTGGTTTTACAGTATTTGTGAGTAATTACCTCTATGGGCTCAGAGCAAGCAGAGGCCGGCTCCGGACCACTGTACAAATTCTCTCTGGGGTGGTGGGGTTGCCTGGAGATAAGCGGCGCTACATGAAGGCTGTCTGCTCCTCTCTATCCCACCTCCCTCTCTCCCCCCTCTCCTCCCTCTCTTCTTACATGTCTTCTGCATACTAATAGGCCAGACAAAGCTGATTGCAAACAGGCTTGTCAAGCTGATTATTAATATTCTGCACTTTAAGAGCTTTTCACTGGGGGTTTATGGAAATTCACACCATTGTTGTTAGAAATATAGTCTTATTTTCCCACGTTGGACACTTGAGGAAGACTGAATGAGCCCTCTTCAGACAACTTGGCTCTACTGCAGAGTAGACATTAACTTTTTTTTTGCTCACTCGCCACTGTAGCTAGCGTTTTTACTTAGTGTTTTATGATCTGTTGGGAAGTCACTATACGGCTGCATGATTTTGGGGAAAAAAATCGAATTGTGATTTTTTTTTGCAATTGCAATTAGATTTGTGATATTTGTTTATAAAGCAGGATTCTGTTCAGAGTGCACAGTGAGAGAAGACTGAATATAAGCTGATAAACTAATACAAGAATCCCATGCGTTTCAGAGCATGTATGTGGAGGTTTAAACTACAGGTACAACCAGATTTTTCAATAAATAGACAGGGTATTTTCTTTGCAGAGCATTTTATTATCTCCAAATAACTACAGCATTTGCGATTTGATAATTGCACCAACTCAAATTGTGATTTTGATCCATTTGCGATGTAGCGTGCAGCCCTAAGTCACTTGGCTGACAGGCTAATCCCTTCTACATTCTGTTTGAATCTACTTGTCTTTGTAAAGTTTTGTCAAAGCATGTGGTTCTGGCTGTCCAGGCAACTAAACCGCTATATCAAATGATTATTGTAAGAATAAGCATCATGGTTTTACAATTATTGACATCATGATCAAACAACAGTGAAATCCTTACCATTGTTTAAGTATGTAATTAGCATTATGGAATCAAATTTATAACTAAAATTAAGTTATTGTGACATAACACTTTACATTTAAGTCTACTTTTTTGGAGTATTGATTGAATTACTTCAAAATCAAATTCCTAAATTGTTTTATTGTTTTAGTTAGCTTGAGTGAATGTGTGTTATTATGGTGCTACACACCTACTAGAACTTGCTCTAAAAACACATGTTTAGAGAAGCTACAAATATTTACCTCAGCAACCACATCATGTTACAAACCTATCTGTGCTTTATCTTTAAACAGGAAAGTCTCATTGCTTCACAAACAACATGCACCAAATGATACAAATGATTGTGTTAGTGGTGAAATAATTAGTAAGAGTAACAACACAAAAAGTGGTATAAAAATTGAAGTAACGTCATATTTTAAGCAAGTAATGTTATTAAAATTAAAATTAATCAGTATCAGCAGCAGCAAAGTTGGCGGTTCGATCGCAGCTCTGACCAGTGCATACAGATGTTGTGTCTTGAAGCAAAACACTCCAACCAAGTATGTGGTATTGACAGTAAGTACATGACAATAACTTTACAAGTTTACAAGGACTTATTTTTCCTTAATACTGTAGCATTCTGGTGTAAGGAAACGTGCCAAATTTTTTTCTGGTTGCTTATTTTCTGAACACAAGGCTACTGCAAGACTGTAACCCACGCCAAAACAAGAGCAAAACAACAGCAGTCGCAACTCACTAGAGCCAGACTCCAAAACAGACCAGTAACGGACCAATAGAACCTTCACATCAACTTGTCGGCATAGCAACTGAATGTCACATACAAAAGCAGTGACATTAACGACAACACATAAACAGTTACAAGAACAACAAAATGTGTCAACTCTGAGCTATACACATAATATCAGATCATTACAATACTATTTTTGTTTTTCCTCAATGAATTATTTTCTTGACCTTGTCCCTTTAACTTGAATAATAGGTTTTTTTTTGTTTATTAATTTACATTTTGACATCACTTTCACTTAAGTCCACAGATTTCGAGTCCCTGATTGACTTAATATAAAAAAAAGCTTCTTGACATTGAGCGTGTCCCTCAATGACAAAGCTTCCTGACAGGCTGTATTCTCAGGAGGCCTTTATAATTAGAGCTATGGAAACAGGAAGCACCTCGCCCTCCCTATCTCCTCTTCCTCCGTGACTCCTCCTCTTCGCCCTCAGATCTACATTTATTTGTGTGTATTATCAGGTGACTGCGATGGCATCTATAGCTGTGATTGTCAGCAGGTTTCTAACTCAAAATGAGCACAAGCTAGAAATTTATCTCCCAAAGCAATTAACATGTTGTTGGACATAGAGCGTGGGCAGTTTGCTAATTACTGGCTATTTTAGACTTCTTGTACGTGTTTGTTTCACTTTGCCTGCTTATTTTGTACTTAAACAACAACAGTGTAAGTGCGGAAACTAACAACCCATTTCTGAAAGAGTACGGTCAGTGCAAATCAAAACAAAACAAATTATCTTAATATAGACCACGAGTACATGTGTATTTTTGGAATATGTCTTGTAGCTGTTGCATTAAAATAGTGGCGTTAAAAGCCTTTATTTACCTGTTATGAGTTTGGTGTCACACAGACAGTAGCAGGTGTAATTTCTCACTATCATAACTTAATACTTCAAAGTAGCTTATCTTGCAACAAAAATATTATACCTGGTTTATTATCTGTAATTAAGTGGGATTAAGTGAAGAATATGTCACTCAAATTTCTCATATTAAGTGTCTTCTCATAAGTTTAAATGGAGACAAGTAGATGATGCCACCGTCCCAAATTACAGGTCAAATCTGTGGAGAGGCAAGCCCACTCACAACATGTAATAAATGCAAGATTGATAAGTTTAATGCAAGACTTTGGAATATTCCAGGCAAAGCAATAACATCTTCATGGAGACACACAAGTGGCGTACCCTGCAACAGAAAAAATACATTGTGCACCTGTAGTAGTTTATTACGCAAGGAATAAACTACTACAAAATCACAACCTCAGCAGGTTTAAACTGTATGAAAGATGCTATAAATCTAAAACAAAACTGAGACCTTCAGAAGGTCCACAGCTCTAAATGATTATAGACCCCGTCTGTAACCAGGTGTACACTTAAGCTAAAAAAAAGTCACCACTTCTCCTTTTCTTTTTATCTTCAACCTTCTCCTACTCAGTGAAGGCGCATGTGACGTTTTTATTAAAGTGTGGAGGCCTTTCTGACACTGCAGTGACAAGGGGTGAACCAGTATTTAGCCCATTTCTAGTCTGTCCTGCTCAGACACGCAAGGTTCAAGGCAGAGAGAGAGAGAGAGAGAGAGAGAGAGAGAGAGAGAGAGAGAGAGAGAGAGAGAGGGGGGGGGGGGGGTTTTTTTGGC
>KN485433.1:19557-39182 GCA_000787095.1 Periophthalmodon schlosseri | reverse complement strand
TTTATTAACTCAGAGGAGTGTGTCCCACCTTTCTGCTGCTGGAGGAATGTGCACCTGGAGCTGTTTGCCGAGTAATCCACAGAACAATGCAGCGCCACATCTGCACCAATCAGAGACACCAGAGGGGCTTTTATCTATTAATTATTATTCACTGTGTAAATATAGGCCAAGTGATGGATGATCTTGATTTTATTCACAGGCAAGTTATTTTTTTGTATTTTAGCTGTAAAAGTACTTTGCATAATATTACTGAATGGTGGTTATAATAATAGCGAGCAAGAATGTGTTCAAACTTGTCCTGGTTTGGTTGTGGTTTGGGCCCAGTGTAGTGGATTTGGTCTAGTCCTGTTTTAGTCCTGGTCTAGTCCGGGTATAGTTCCTGGTTTAGATACTTTATTCCCAACTTTGATGTGCAAGTGAACACACCCTAAATGTCAATACAAAACTAAATGTATACAATAGGTTTCTCTTCTTATATTAGGCTAGTGGGGCTGGCCAATTTTGTATAAAAATGTAAATCGTAATATTTTTGCTATGCCACTGTATTGAAGACCAAAATATGAACTGCTAAACGAAATACAAGAATTACACGTATTTCAGTGCCAGTTTATAGAGGCCTAAACGACAGGGCTAGTAGGTTTTATACAGAATAAGACGCAATGGGTATTTTGTTGTTTGCAGAGGAAATTCAATTATTTCATTCAAATTACAATGTCAATTTATTTTTGATGCATCAAATATACCGTCTTCGTTATTAGCAATCTTAAAGTTAAATGATTATGGTTCTGTGCAAGTAGTTTTGTGTTTAGACCTAGTTTTGTTCTGTCAGATCTGAACTAACATTGTTTTTTTTCTGGTTTACTGGATGAGACCTGAGTTAGTCCTACTTATAGTCTTTCTTTTTAAGATTATTGCCCATAAAACATTACGAAGATGTGTTGTGCGTAGGTTTAGCTGTTCCTATAGTTGTGAAACCCTATATTTAATTAGCCTTATGTACAGTATCTGATCTTGCTGGACAGTCTGCCTTGCTCTGTCCCCCATTACAATGTACACTCAGGAGGAGATGAGCGAGGATAAAACGACTAGGTTACGCCCCACCGAGGAATTGGGATGCCTGAGGGGGGGCTGTGGATGGTTCAGCCTGGCTAGCCCTTAATATTGTGATTCCCTTAGTCAACAAAGCAGTGTGTTTGATGGGACTCCTCTCTGGGACTTGTCTGAGGGGGGGGGCTTGTCTGAGGAGGGGCTTGTCCCGGATGGTTTGGGGACACAGCTGCCAGCTTCACTTCCACAGCAGAGGTGCACAGAGACACATGCTCTCCACAGGCAAGGAGGAAGAAGGTAGGACTATTTTAAAAACTATTAGACTGTTTTATACTAGGAATTTACTGCAGGCATGGTAAAGATAGTTAGCATGTAGGCTAGTTGAAGTTAAATCACCTACACGATAGTATTAGGCAGACAAAAATACTTAATATTGTTGTTTTTGTATTTACTTGCATTTGCTGGTAGTAAACTGAAGGTTTTATCATATAATTTAATTTTGAATTGACTGAAACAGTACTCCAGGTTTATAACAAATTATGGTCTTATTATTTTGTTTATATTTGTGTTATAAAGACATTTACTGTGGCTATTAATTCTTATAAGAGCATGTTTTAATTACGTTAAAATCTGATCAATGAAAAGTTGAGTTATAATTTGAGGTAGTTGTTAATTGATTGTGGCAGCACTTGTTTGCTCCATAGAAAAAGTCTATTTCTAGTGTATAAGCAGAAATAGCACTTTCATGGTAGAAATGGTTTATCTGGTATTATGCTTTTATTGTAGATGTTGGATCTTATAGTCAACATGGCATTTAAACAGTTAATCTGAAATTTCTGAAAATTATTGTTAATTGATTATGTACATTTGCTTGTACTGTAGAAAAAGTCCTTCCTATAATTTTAAGTTGAGTTGTTATTATTGAAACAGAAAGCAAAAGCTGTGCCTTAAGGCCTAACTATTTATTTCATAAATGATTTATACAGTATTTATGTATAGAACATTGATGTGAAAATGAGATACATCTGATTTTATGCTTGACTTGAAACACTTGGAATAACTGTGGCCTATGGACAAGTCTGTGCAAGGACGTCCAATTTCAGATTTGGGTTGGTTTGATAGGATTTATGGTTCACCTGCTTCTCTGTGGCATATACATTTATAATACTGTGTACATGCATGTTTTTACGGTTTGGGACTGATGTCATAGGAATGAAATCAGTAGAGCTGTACAATATTGAGAAAGTGATTGATAACCATGTTGAAGACTGCAAATATATTATGTTATAGATTTGGTAATTTAGTGGTTAGAGCACTTAATGTAAAACGACTATAGTGACTAGTCAAGATCAGATCATGACCAAAACTAAACTGAGATCAAAACAAAATTTTTTCTAGATTAACAATTTCATGACTAATATTGAACTTCTTGAATATTTTAAATCACAACTTATTTTCATTTTGGGCTCTAAGGTGGGCATGGATCTTATATTACAACAACATATATTTTATTATATTAAACTAGATTCGTTTGAGCAGGTATCGATATAGAAAAAAATAAATTTGACCTTTCCATAAATAATTAAGTTATTCTATTTCACAACTAGCATAAGACCTTGTCAGTTCTAAACGACCATAGTTTTTTGGGAATATTAAACTGTATGTGAAAAATACTTTTTTTTTTGTTTTTATTCACATTGTAGTATTGATATGGAGGTGTTGGACCTTTTTTTTAGTATCGTAAACCATGAGAACATTAGTGTTAACATGAGGTATACTTTGAATTTGTTTTTTTGTTGTTGTTTTTTTTTTGTTTTTTTGCTGTGATTTTGCCCTGTTGAGAGTGAGTGTCTTAATTGGTGAGATAGGTTTTGTCCTCTACTTGACTTCACAACTGTGGGAGCCCAGTGCTGTAATTCGACCTTGTCCGTTTGGCCACCTGTGCTCGCGCGCTCAAAGAAAACACTGGCTTTGTGTTGCAGTGACAGGAGCGGAGGTACATTTTAGTGTGCTTCTGACAGGTGGTGTGCACTGTTGTCGTCTGTCTCTGTCCAAAACAGCTGCATGGGAAAAACGCCATTCTTAAACTTTACGGATGTCTGAAAATGCTGATTAGTTAACGAGAGGTGTGGTTTGATTACACCAAAAATAAGTGATGCGATTGTTTGAGTTGTCATGATTATTTTAAACCATTTTGTACTGTCTAGATAATAGCTTTGCGAGAGCCCATTTAACTCATAACAGAATTTAAAGAATAGATTTTTATTACACCATCTTCTAAGTGACTGGAGCAATAATTGTAATCACTGTTAAAGTTCTATTAATTGCCCAGCTGTATTTGACTTTATAGACATCTTTAAGTGCTGTTTAGTTCACTAGAGTTGGAGCATGATGCAGTCGCCCCTGTCTTTGCCCCCCTTCACCGCGGGACAGTGTGAAGTGGGATGGTCCTGTGAAGGGTGCTGTTGAGGCTCTGTGTGAACCACAAGGAGAAGGTCTGAGAAGGGACAACTCCTGTGCATCAAAAGCACAAAGGGACTTACTTTTAATAGTACCTAGTTCATTTGTCTAAAATTTAAATTGTGGTTCATTTAAAAATTTAGTAGTAGCATTAAAAGGGGTGATGGACTAAGAGCAGCACAGTGTGGCTGATATGCCAAAAATTTCATATTTTTAGAGTCAAATATTTGGTATTTTGTATTATCAGAAGAGGTATCTAAAGCTACCTTCTGATTTTATACTTCTATACGTGATTGGCTAAATCTACACATTCAGAAGATGACAGAGGCTGAACAAGCATGTAGTATGTGAGGGAATGTGTCTGTGTTTGAACAAAGAGCTCCAGTAAGCACAGCATCACTGATTCACAATATAACCATTTCACCAAACTAGCATTTTGCCGGATCACATCATAATTTGATTTACCAAGTTATTAATTGTAATATTTGTATAAGTTACACTAATATATGAATAGTCTTTTATTTAATTGGCATAAACTGTGGACTGCCTAATGTTTACTCTATTACTTTTACTTGTAATTTAGATGCATTGATAATGTAGCATGATCTTTTTCATATATCCTGCCTCAGGAAGTGTAGCTGTCAATTTGGTGACATTATGAGGATCTAAATAAATAAACAATATTTCCTGTTATTTTTATTTAATTTTTTAAAACTTTTTTTTATGTCAGATATGTTGTTATAGCAGGATTGAATCTTCATCAGCAGCTGCAGTGGAGTGTCCTGTGTGTGGCTTTGTGAGCTCGCTCTGAAGTGATGTGGAGCCGAGGTGCTACATTCCTCAGTTTGCCGTGTGTCTGTAACTCTGGTTTGTCCCCAATGACCACCCATCCTTTTACCCACCCATTTACCCACCCATTTACAACAGAGCAGGATCTGTTTACTTCTGTTAAGGAGTCACAACTCTCATGTTTTGGCTAGCGCAAGTCTGAAGCAAGTCTGCAAAAAAGTAAACCCATATGGGTTAAATGATATCAAATAAATTCAGAATAATCTTCAGAATAATCAGTAGTAGTTGTTAGCTTTGGTCAAGGTTCGTTTCTGTAAGATTAACCACTATTGAATCGAACTTGAAAGTGGAATGGTCACAATTAACAAATTATAAAGGCTGTCTTTATTTATGGTTTAGACCTGATTTAGACCTGGTCCAGACCTGGTTTAGACCAGGTTCAGTCCTAATTTAGTCCTGGTTTAGAGCTGGTTTTGTCCTGGTTCAGACCTGGTTTAGTCCTGGTTTAGTCCTGATTCAGTCCCGATTCAGTCCTGGTTTAGTCCTGGTTTAGTCCTAGTTCAGTCCTTGTTTAGTCCTGATTCCATCCTGTTTTAGTCTTGGTTTAGTCTTGGTTTAGTCCTGGTGACATTCAAAGGTGACAAGACTTTTTTGAGATTTTAACTGTATTATCTTAAAATGGTGTTCCCTCATCATAAGCTTGGGTTTTGTATTTTGATTGGTTCATGTTTGAGTAATCCGGTATTATCCCGTATTTGAGGCTGGAGTGCTCACAAAATGTAAATTTTCACCTACCCCATATCCCTGCCTACTTTTCTGTACTTATGTTCTTACTTGGGAGTTTATAGCTCTTCAATATTTGGATATCCTCTAAACAACATTAACAATATTATCAGAATTTTGCGGAGAAAAGCAAAAAAACAAAAGAAATAAAGATACAAAAACATCTTAGTTCTTGTCATATGTTTTCATTTGACATTGAAGTGCCATCCAAATTCCACTGTGTACCTCCTGTCTCAAATATGTCCCATTAGTTTTATCTTTCGGACTGAAAAATGACAGTACTACTGCTCTCATGTCATTGGGCTAATTTGTTCCCCTGGTGCTGTTATCTGATTGGATGGCACTGCTGGGACTGGCCTATCAGACTTTTCACATCACATAAATATAGTTTACGAGAAGCCTGCGTAAACATGACTATTTTAAACTCCAAAGAAAACAACAGGAAAGGTTTCATTTTTGTATTTTGTAAATATTTGGTGTCATCAGGTTTTTCAGTCTGGGGCATCAGTTAGACACCTACTGCATAAATCAAGGTAATGCAAACGCCATTTTTGAACAACCTGAACTGGATCAAAGTTAATACAAACAAATAAAGCCTCCTCCAGCTTAAGAGAAGATGATTCACAGCCTATGTAAACAATCTGTGCTTCCAGATTTGGATTAGTAACCTTTTATGGATCACATTTTGAGATAATTTATCATTTAAATATAAAAAAATAATAAGATGAGGGAAGTCAGTTTATGAGAAGAAAGTTTAGGTAAAAATAAGTTGGAAAAAAAAAAACAAACCCAAAATCCAGCCTAAATCCTTCTTAAAAGTAGTTCTTCTGTGTAAGTCACTTAGTGGAAGAAATGGTAAACCTCAAAGTGCATTATGTAACTTTTCTAATGGGGGGGGGTCACTGGCTTGTCTCCATGGAGATGTTATTGCTTTGCCTGTCTAAAGTATGGATTACCTGTATATAACTTATTTAACTTACATCTAACATACCCGTCTCCATGGAGACAAGCCTGTGACGCTACCAGAGCAAGTTACGTATCAGATCTGTGACGAGGCGACCCCACTCATAATAATAACATCTCAATGGAGACAAGCAGGTGGCGGACACTTCACCAGAAAAGCTACATAGTGCAGCTTTAACTCTACACTGACGTCCCTTAGCAGCTGTTCCTGGCCTACACTCACAGTGGACTTGCACCAAACCATAACCGTTGTTGCATATGCCCTCATTTCATCCTGATTTATTATGTTACAATTAAAGGATGAGAAAGGAGGAACTGAGTTAACATGAAAGAGGAAAAGTAGTACCACAGCTTCAGAGAGGGCGACCTGATGGAAAAGGGCTGGGGCAGCAGAAATTACAGGGTCAGCTCCAAACAGAGCAAAGCGGGAGTGTATATTTGAATAGTGCAGATCTGAGTGAGATTATACAGTAGGATATATACATAGGGCTAAATGTAGACGTCTGTATATAAAACAATTCACCTCCAACAAGTCCATGTCCTACTTTGATGTGTTCTGGGACTGGAGGATTTGGGAAAAAAGATCAAATTGTTTTTTGAAGTAGTGTGATAAAGAATAGGGTTGTCAGAAAATCAATACCCTGATACTATTCAATACTAAAACTTGTATTGAAACTATATACTCATTGAAACAAGTGTACTAATTATAGACCGCAGTGTTATATTAAATAAACTACTATTATTTTGTGTTGAGAGTAACATTCTGTTGCATAAAAAATGTGTTTTATTACTACCACTTAAGTATCAAAATTGGTGTTGGGTGTCAAGCCTTTCCCCGGTATTGAAGTCTGGATTTTTAGTATTGTGACGACACTAACACTAAAATATAAGGAGTATAAATAATATGGTATGAATAATTTAGGGGGAAAATGGGTCTTTCTGACAAACATTGTGGTTGTCATTATATTTGTAGTATGTGTTTATTGTAGTATAAGCATTTTAAAGATTCAGTTTCATTTTAAACTTGTCCAGGAGCACTATTAATTTGAGAAAAGTCTGAAATTTAGCCTATATGAATTGCAAAACCAATAGCATCCTATGGCTAGACAATATGTAAATTGAATGTTCTTAGAAAGGGCATTATATAACCTAAATATGTATTGTGTTTGCAAATTGCTAATTAACAGTGACACCAATTTCAATTTAAGTTCAATTTCTATGAATTGTTCAGCCCTCATGGCCTCAATTTGTTCAGTGGGTGTAGTACTCGTCTGTGTTAGGGCCTTGTGCTGTCTACCTCTTAATGATAGGAATCCACTGACCCTCTAAATATAAGCCAACCTAATTATCCAACCTCACTCTCCACACTGTATGTAAACATGCCGCGTAATATGATTTTCACATTTTCACACAATGCCCTCATTCTCGAGGAAGCTCTGAAAGGATTTCCTGTGTTTAAAGTCTAGCCACCAGAATAGATACCACGTATGGCTAACACTGACTGCCTGCATTCCTGAAGTAGGCTCTCAAAATGAAGCAAATTTTTAAGAGAAGGCAAAATGTACTACTGTTACTTTAAAGTTGCACTGTGTAGCTTTTCTAGTAAAGGGTCTGGCATCTGCTCGTCACTGTGGAGATGTTTTTGCTTTGCCTGGGATGTTCCAAAGTATAACATTATACTAACAGATCAACATTTGTTGGATTTATTCAGTTACTGGCATTTATTGCTAAAGTAGCCCTGTCACAATAACAAATTTTAAAGTGCGATATATTGCTGAAGTAAATATAGATACACGATAATACTGAAACCAAACCATAAAGCAGAATTATCCCCAAAAAAGTATTCTAAATGTACAAAATTGTTAAAAAATATGAGCTGCAGTAAATAAATAACAGAATGCAACATTTAAGTAGTTAGTTTGTGTTTATAATGAGTTATAAAAGTTCATAATTCAACCTTCTACAGCTCAAATCTCATCGTGGTACAGACAATTAACCAAATATTTACCACTAGTACAAAGAAAAAGTACCCACAATAAATACTGACCCCCAAAAATTATTGTTCCATCTGTTTATGTATTGAATGATAAGTTGACATTGTATTTATAGTGAGAGGCCTATGCTAACGACCTATGCAGCCTCTACTTTGAGAATGTTTAAATCCAGGCTCAAAATGGTTCTGTTTAGCTGTGCATATGACTGAAAGGTTTTTATTCTGCACTTTTCTCCTTTAATGATAATTTTATCATGATTATTTTTGATTATTTATGTTTTGATTTGTTGTATTGTGATTTTAATGTCTTTCTTATTCTGTAAAGCACTTTGAATTACTTTATGTGCGAACTGTGCTATACAAATAAACTTGCCTTGCCTATGCTAAAGACACTCCACTCCAAAAGTTAAATAGTGCACCAATATAGTAAATGTAGAAGTAAACAGAATGGATCTGGATTAGTGTAATAAGAGTGAAAAAGTATTTACTGTAAATATTTGAGCACTGTGTGAGTTTGGACATAACCTCAGATGTGATTTTGAGTAAATAATAGTGTGATCTAACACCGATTCTGGTATTTCCAATCACAGACATTGGAAAAACAAAATCATCTCACCATAAAGGTTATGTCACTTACTCACAGAAGAAGGAAGAGTGCCCAGAGTACACTCACACTTGTTTGGTCTTACTTTGAGCCTAGTTTAGTCGTGATGTAGACTTGGTCCTCACATGTTCTAGTCTTGGTTTAGTCCTGGTGTAGTCCAGATTTAATTATGAGTTTTTGATATTGATTTGAATTGTATAGAAGTTGTTGTTGTTGTTGTTTTTTAACTATTCAAAGTAAAGCAAAAGAAAAATTCAATTCTGTCAAGTAGATAGAATTTAATTTTTCTTTTGCTATGGATCATACCTGGACGACTGAGGGATTACACAGATATTCAAAGTAAATCTAATTGGTCAATACCACCCCTCAAAAGAAGTGTATTATTTAGACATATTTGTTGAAGCAATGTGTCCTTAAGGTGTCATATATATCTATATCATCACAGAAGGATGTCCCACATATGTCAGTGGTTTGTAAAACCAAGTAAAGGATTGATTTTCCCCCTCAGACAATATTGTGCCGAGTGACCCGAACCGGCCAATCCTGTGCTGATGTCTTCTTTTCTTTTTCCTCTTTGAAAAGCGGCAGAATAAGCTGAAACCCTAGTCCATTTGTATTGTGAGGACAAAGAGCGCACATTGTGGCAGAGGCGAGAGAGGAGAGGAGGGGGGTGGGAGGGGTCAGGGGAGGGGGGCAGTCAGAGACCCCCGTGGAGTAACACAGGCAGCAGTAGCACTATGGAAGCCCAGTGGTCATAGGGGTCAGATAGTGTTGTTGTTTCCTCCAGTGGCGCATCCTGGGGTATTTTGTCTTTTTATAACAAAGAAATACAAAAATTAGACAAGACACTTAGCATTTTATATATAAACTAAAACACAAAATATATGAAAACAAAATTAAAGCACAGGGATTTTATCATTTTGCTATAGTTGTTTTAATCAACAATAGATAGGCTAGTTGCTATATAGCATTTTGACTTCTCATCTTTTAGGGAGAAGAAACTTGCTATTCAATGCTATTCAAGTTTGGATAACTTTTAGCTCATTTGCATTTGTGTTGACTATGTTTAATTTTCCAAGAATTATTGTATTATATTGTTAACCAAAATAACTGCCTTTTTAAAATCTCAGCTTAACACTTATTTTGGATAATTTTTGCCTTTCAAGTTTGAGAGTTTGCTAGAGTTGTGATGTTGTTTTGTTTTGAGTTTGTATAGCACATTTTGGTCACCTGTTCTATAAAAAAGATGAACAGGATTATTGTAGAGGAGTAAATTATGCATTCTTCTGTCCCAGTAGTTTTAAATCCGGAAGCTATGTTGAAAGCCAATAGTGAACACTGTCCCATGCGTTTCGGAGTTGCAGCGGTGTGCATTTTATCCATTGATCCAGCTGTATGGGTTTGAACAGGGCGGGGGAAGTGTAGAGTTGTCCAGGACAGGGAGGGAGGAGGAGAGCGGGGAAGGGAGGGGGGAGGGAGAGTGACGGGGAAGCCAGCGCTCTACCTCTCTCACGCTTCAGCAGTCTGCTCCAGCTGTCTGCAGACGCATTACACAAGGAGAAACAACAGTGGATATCCCAACCACAATGACGCTACAGCACTTACAAACCGGAGCAAAGTTTTGGAAAGGTTGTTGTCATTAATGTACTCAGGATATTTATTACTTGGATTACGTTTGTCCATATGCTGTCGCTGAGGAAAATGCACTCCAGGGCGAAGTCGCGGAGCTGTGACAACTACCTGAGTATAAAGGTAGGAGAAAAGTAGTAGCGTGTCTTTAAAATGTATTTTTAAGCTGAAACTCAACTTTGACTCAGTGCTTTTTGGCTGATCAGCTACTTTTGTTTTTGCACTGCAGACCATGACAGCTACTAGTATGACTTGGACAATGCTGCAGAAGTCTGTCAATACTATAGTGAGTTGGTTATTTATTTAGAAACAGGCTAACTTCATATTTGATGTACAAACATTGTACAAGTGGTACAATGTTTGAGTGGTTTGTTGCAGCTTTGTAATTATAATTATATTTATTAGTATTGTTTGCCTGTTCTGTTACATATAGTTGTGGTGTAGATCACACCAGTTCACATTCATACTATGAGATATTTGGTGAGCACTTAAATGTACAAAACCGTTAAAATGGTTGTGGCATTTTAGTAATAATGTCCATGTTATAATAGTATTGATTGCCTATTCTGCTTCATGATTGTGGTCCAGATTACATTAATATTATAGATTACTATGAGAGTTTTGGTGAGCATTAAAATATCAGAGTACATAATAAGTACAGTTGTGCGTTGTTGCTTTTGTAGTTACGTTTCAGTTGTTTTGATTTGCCTGAGTTCTATTTATAGCCTGGAGGTATCAGCAGACTTTGTTACTCTATTGTCCCCATGTCAGTGCTCATCAGTGCTCAGATTGACGCAAAGACCTACATTCACTTTCCTGTTTTTGTTTTTGTAGCTTTTACCTTTGATTTTGACAAAACCATAAACTACATGGGGGTTTGTAGTATCCAGTTTACTTATAAAGGGGTAAAATAAAAGTTTGATTTAAAAAAAATGTCTGAAATGCCTTCATGAGTCATGAGTAAACAAACATTTGAATACTAGGAATTTGCTTTTTGCTGCTATACATACATACAACATATAATAGGAAGTCCATGACTTCATTATAACTTTTTCCTTATTATGAGTATGTAATCATTAAGCTAACAATTTTTTAAAGATAAATTAAATGAGTAAATACATGGGGAGGTATATTACTTCAATGTCTATGCACAGAAGTAGGAAAAAGTTTTACAAATGTTTTTAGACAGTCTATAATCTTATGGACGTGCGATTCACCAAACTATTTAAAATAATACATTATAGACACAAACATATACTAGAAGGTGGTAGGCTTGTCATGATAATTACTATATCAACTTATTATTCATTATATGAAAGCTGGAACAATATATATTTGTTATTTTTGTTGTAAAACGATAAGATGTAGGGTTTGAGCTGTAGAGGGTTGAATAAGTCACTTCTGTGTCTAATTATTGGTTCATTCTCCTATTTATGTGTTGCAGCTTATGCCTTTTAACGATACTCTCTATTTAAAATGGTTTATCCTGCTTTATTTGAATTCTGTCAGTGCCGGAAAGTAGTTTCAATGTTATTGTTTATCACAATATTTCTTCATAGCAGTATTTTGTGCTTCAAAATGTGTTATTGTGACAGGCCCAGGAGGTGGTCTTGGTCGTTATCTGCAGACAGCCCTTATTATTGCAGCCCTCACTGTCGGCTAATGGACCGTGCTGCGTTTCACACAAGTCAATGTGGGCCCCGGGTTAAAGTTTATCAGTTCTGATAACATTTACTGGAGGGTCTCTGTACAATGACTTTACAATATCCAGTAGTTACAAGAAAGCGCTGTGGAATTTCTTCTCCTGGTTTGACCACTGTAAAAATGGACTTTTAGACTTCTTAGGTATTTATTTGGTGGTGGTAGATTTTTAAAAGAAACTGGATAATTTAAAGCATCTATCTATTATTATTACAGATGACGAATCATACTTTTGTGTGATCATTTCTTATGTATTAAAGTATTTTGTGATTTTTCGACAGTTTATTGCTCTCTATAATGTGTATTACATAGTTTTCAATACTCTGCCCACAAGTGAAGAGAGGGAGGGAGAAAAGAGACAGATGAGGTGAAAGAGGAGAGGAAAAGATGTAAATAGAGAGAGAGGTTGAAGATAAAGAAATGAGACACAAACGATTTATATGATTTGAGAAGATAATATTGATCAAATTTAATAATTTCTTGATGGCTGTATGGTTTGGTTATTTCACAAATGTATTGACTGTAAATTTAACCACAAATGTACTGATCTTTTTTTTTTTTTTTTTTTTTTTTTAATCAAGACTTTTTCCAGCTGTTACAAACCAGCTCTGCAAGAGGGGAGGGAACGTAACACAATATTTTAAATGGTTAAAAATAAGTGGTTATTAACACCAGCTTTTTGATAAATTTCTGAATCTTCAAAACAACTATACTGATGAATGCTTATCTCTATTGCTAATAACATCAGCTAATAACGTCAGCAACACCATAAAAGGTTGCAGGAATCAAACTCTGTCTTTACTACTGAGTCTAACTTCTGTGGATGGAGCAGACCAGAGCAGTGTCCTTTGTGCTCTGCCCCCTCAGGGAGCTCTGTTGGGGGCTTGGGGGCTCCTGTTACACTGCCCCCGTGGCTTCATGCTTCACTGGAGGCCTGGTAGGCAGTGCCTTTTGTGTGCCTGACCACAAAATGTGTCCGTGCTCACCTCTCTCTCCCCTGGTTTGTCTTTCACTCACTCTTTTTGAACGCCCTCCATCCTCCCAGTCCTGAGCCTCCTCTGACAGCTCCTTTTCTTTTAACATATGTGCTGCCCAACTGGCACCTTTTTAACTATTTGTCTGTCCGTGTGTATAGTTTTGACATGTATTTTTAATAGTTTTTAAAGTTGTACTGTGCAACTTTTCTGGTTGAGGGTATGCCACCTGCTTGTCTCCTTAGAGATATGAATGCTTTGGTTAGAATGTTCCACAGTATGGCATTAGACTTATCCATCTCCATGTTGACAAGTAGGTGACATGTTGACAGGTGAGATCTGTAGAGAAGTGACCCTAAGAATGTGTGCATGCACCTGTAATAAAAAAAAAAAAAGCTAGATAGATAAGTATAACGCCACACTGTGGAACATTCCAAGCAAGTCAATACAATCTCCATGGAAACAAGCAAGTGCCAGACTCCTCACAAGAAAATTTACTCAAAACACCCCTAACTGCAATGCACCTTATCATATTAACAAGTGAAATATATTAGCCTTTAAGAGCATGCATACTTACAGTAAACATTACATACACTTAGTGCTTCCTATCCTCCTCAGTCTATCCACCCAGCTCTTAAGTGCAGGTTTATGGCAGTGTGCAGTGTCCCACCTGGATTTTAATGCATTAGTAATTACTGGAGAGGAGGTGGGACGTCCCAGTCTGCAGTGTCCTGGCCCGTGGTTTGTAACCAGACAAATACAACCAAACACACTGCATTCCTGTCCAGCTCAGGGAGGGTGGGAAACTTAACTGTGTTCATTTGAAGACTTTCAGGCCCCAAGAAAGGTGACAGGTGAACTCATTTCTGAAGGGTTTTTTGACAACCCTACTATGAGGATTGATGGTGTGTAAGTCTGGGGTTCAGTCATAGGACATGCTGCAATTTTGGGTTTCAGAGTTAGGCATTAAAACATTGCCATATTAATAAACAACTGAGTATTTTTGTCTTTGGGGTAGTGAAAAGTCATCATAATGTCGCCTATAATCAGAAACTGAAACAAATGTATAGACTCGCCTGGACCAGCCTCAGTGTCGTAAGATTGATTCCTGGATTGGTGAATGTCTTTCCCAACTCTTCACTCCCATTTTACACAGCCAACCATAAGGAAATGTATATGAAGAGCCTTTGCTTTGAAAACATTGCTGAATACCATCATCATTCATAGGATCACAGTAAAATAGGTTAACTACTCACAATAATTTGATTTGAGTAACTCTTTTTCAAAACATATCAGCTGTCCACAGTGAAACTCAGCTCCAGAGATGCCATAACTGCGCTTTCCTCCCATTGTTAGTTTTCCTCTAATAAAACACAATGTTATTCTTTGCAGCAGTAACTAACATTCAGAGACATTTTTTTTTACTAAAAGCATGCAGACTGCTAATGGCCTATTTTTTTGTTTCTCTGTTCAGTAGCACTTAGAGAGGCAGAGTACACAAAGAGGGCCTTGTAGTGTAGTTGTGGCATGTGTACCAATGCAATGAACTGTACTCGCCCTTGTCTAATTGATGGAGCTTAGATCAACAGGACAAATCGCACAAAAGGTGAAGCATAGGCCGTTTGACAAACCCGATTCACGGAGTACAGGCGATAACTTGATTTCGGCCATGGTTACAAAAGTCCAGTTTAACTTCTTACAACACATGGCTTAGCTTGGTGTCTTAGTGAGAAGTTTTCCTTGCATTGCTTTTCTATCTCTGTTGTCATCTTGGCAGTGGCACCACATGTCTACAGTTCATTGTTGGGCTGTATTCAGAAGGACATATAGTGACAGACAGTTTGACACCGTCTCCAGTCAGAGTGTAATCAGACGCCCAGGTTAGACAGCTAGGCCAATTCCAGCGCTAACCTATATAGGGATAAAATTGACCCTAACCTGAAATTATGCAAATATTAGAACTTTACAGGCCATTTAATATGCAAATCAGAGAAATCACAATTTTAATAGTTGCAATTAGGAAAATGCAAAGAGTACAGTTATTATAGAGACCAAAATGTCCTCCATGGGTTTGTAATATAAAATTAACTAACCCTGTAGTTCCAAGTTTAGTACCCATTTTTTGAAATGCATGTGATACTTCCATTACACTCCAGTCAATTGAGCTCAGTTTCGTCCTGACATAGACTTGACTTGGTCCTGTTATAGTCCTGGTTTAATTCTGGTCTTGTTCAGGTTTAGATTCACTTTAATCCCAAATTCAATGTGGATGCACTCTTATTTTTGCAGTAAATGTTTGTGGATAGGCTGAACAATTATAGAGCTACTAACCATAAACCATAAATTATATCAAAACATCTGCATTTTGAATTTCCGGTCTGTGTATCATTCAGTTCTGTTTTATACGGTAGGCTCTTTGAACACATCCTTTTGGAACCATGTTGTTGGACCCTTATTGAGGACACAAGTGGAGCTGCTCGATATGAGAAAAAGATGTGATATTCGATAACTATGTTTTGTATTGCGATAACGAAATTATTGTAATATTTTAATTTGCACATGCCTTCATTTACTAGTCCTACAAACAAAACCAAGACCAACCCGACTCAAATGTAGGACATTTAAAAAACAGCAATTTTTTTGCGTCAGCCAATATTGCAATATTAATATGCTCGTGATATATTGTGCAGCCCTAGACACAAGTGACATCCATGGATAAAGTTCTGGTTCTTTCTAGTAGAACAGTCCCTGTCATGGAGTTTCCAGTGGGTCTGTTTGTGTCCACTCACATAACGTCATTCCCTCCAGGTGTTTCCCCTCATTTCGATGGAAAGATCGTCATTTCCTCTCATGTCTGAACTTCCTGATTCGGACATTACATTTTTATTATTATACAAATCTCCAGTACAGTTTTTACTTTTAATTCTAATCATATCTTATCTCATTCTAATCATATCTTATCTATTTGCTTTTTGCTAAAGTTTGTTAGATAGATTATTAAAGTACAGTATGACCAAATTATTTTACCTCACCAAACTATTTTCCTTTTCAAACTGGTTGAAATTGCAAAAATATGAGGAGACTGTGTGTTACCTAATGTAGTGCAAGTATATTTACTTTTGTTTGGCCTACTTTATGACCTGGTAATTTCCCCGTAGTCTAGATTAGATTTCTGAGTACCACTTTATAATAACTACACATTAATTAGCCTTGATAAAGCATGAACAAAGACTTAATAATTAACATAATAATTAACAAATAGTTTAAGAATTAATCAACCTTACTAACTACTTAATTAAGGGTTTAGATGGAGTTGGTTATTATTAATGTATTAACCAAGTAGTTAGTAAGCTTGAAACATTCATAATAAACTTTTTGTTCATTATGAATTAAGTCTTTGTTCATGCTTTGTTAAGTGTAGTTATTATCAAGTGTATTTTTCCATTTTAAATTGGTCGAAAGGGTAAAATTGTGAGGGATAAATACATGTTACCCAGTTAGTTTCTTGTGGTAGTAGTTGTAATGTGGTAAATCTTAATGTTTTGTTTTTTTTCTTTTCAGGACAGTGAATCTTTGGACAGTTGTATCCAGAGCACATTATCAGCCCTGTATCGGCCCTTTGCAGCCACTGCCTCCACCGTCCTGTGGCAGCTCTTCAGTGTGGTGGAGAGACAGTACAGAGGGGACGGCCTTCGCTGCTTCGTAGACTTCTTGCTTCCAGCCAAAAGGATCTTACAGATAATCCAACAAGAAACCAGCGTGAGTCTCGAATTCCTCACATTTTTACAATGATCTGTCTCAGGATTCCTTCAGAGTTACAGCAGGTTTGCCTCGGACTGACCTTGTGTGAGTGATTGACAGGAATAAATTAAACTCAGTGTTGACTGACAAAAGTAGTATCAGCCAGCAGTATCAGCCAGTTGAATAATATGTAGTTTTAGTTTTTTAGTCAAAGTTTAGTTTTTGTTAAACTTATGTGAACTTAGGGTTGGGAGATATGGCAAATATAGCTTATCAGTATTTGTTATCATATTGCTGAAGGACTTTTTGTTTCTTATTAAAGTAACTGTATGTAGCCTGTGTTTTTACAGTTTTAAAAAAGGTGCTACAATCACAACTGAACCAGGGTTGCCAGTGCCTTAACCTGCACGTATAAGTTTTTCACATTCTCAGTATATGGACGCGCCATGCCTCATGTGAAAACTGAAAAGTGGATTTCAGCATTGAAACCGGCAACCCAAAAGAGAGACTCATGTGAACCTCATTCTGTGCAGAATATATTAGTGTGCAGAATGCAGTAATGTGAAAACTACTTAGTGGAGAGTGGGAGCATCAGACTGAGACAGACAACATAATTGTTTGGAAAACAAACTGAAACAGGCATTTGTCCAGAGGCAGCTCAGATTCAGTTCAAAACAAAACATGTCCATGCACTCTGCTGTTGAGGTCAAAGCTGCTCTGAAACCTGCTGAGTCCTGCTACATACGACTAGTGGGTCTCATAATATTGAAATATTAGGTCCGTTTGAAATGAGCAAAATATTGTATCTTTTAAATGATGAATAGTCCTCATACTGTCACTTAAAAGAAAGCTGAAACCTATACTGATTTTACTGTGACCAGGACCTTGAGCCTCGGTCCTATCTAAGCCTCTCCCTGAGGAGCAGCTCACCACGTCTTTGTGTTGGAGCAATATGAGAGGCTTTGGACAAACTCACATCCTCTGCCTTTACATTCAGTCAAAATGAAAAGGTCACCCCTCCAGCGCTCACTTCTGCTCCACACTGGTTTCACTGAAGATTTGTTTGTGTTGCATCGAAACTAGGCCTGATCGGACAAGTTAAGTCTGACAGCGAAAACAGTCTTTCCATTAGAGTTAAATATATGTTTGAACAACCTCCAGATGTCAGATAAATTATGTAAGCACAGGTGATAAATGATCTAAGCACAAGTTATAATGTTGTTTTTGCACTGTTTGCTGTTACCCTGTCCATACTGTATATTTTGTATTTATATTGAAGGTCTATTTCTATTCTAACATCTTATTTTCATCCATGCCTTTTATTTTATCCATCCATCCATTTGTTCACTGACAATAGCAATAAAACTTTTCAGGTATTGATTGATTGATTGATTCTTTTTTGCTTCCTTAGGCCAGATTTAGAGGCTTGCTGCTCTATCATGAAGGCTGGCCGCTCTGCATTCAAGACAAAGTGGTGGTGCAGCTATCCCCTCTGCACAAAGTGAGACTGAAGCAAGGCGACTTCTACCTTCAGATCGTTCCTTTAGGCCGAAAGACTGCAAAGCTTGTGATAAAATGTTTGTGTGTGAGTGGACAAGCCCTTACAGAGATCACTATTCTAGAGAGCATGTATGGCAGTATCTTCACAGCTGAGTTCCTACAGAATGTAACACGCGACCGAAACCTTTACCCGCTCCAGAACTGTCTACTGACTACCGGGACCGCCGTGTACAGGACCCCCTGGAAGAACGTGGTCAATCCTTTGTTTGTGAACAGCACAGTGGACGCTATCATGCAGGCGCGCAGCATTGGCCGCGGGGGGTTCAGGGGTCATCTGAGCACCTGCAGCACCAGTGGATCCACAGGGACTCTGGACAGCCATCTTAGCTCCAGAGAATCACTTCACTCTCAAGGCACGGACTCTATTTTCTTTGAACCGAATTCTCCAAACAGGAATCACAGACAGTCGTGTGAAAGCAAAGACTCATCTCCTGTCATTAATAATAACACAATAGCTGATGTACATGAGGATGTACGAGAAAAAGCATGTAAAACTCTCTCTTTTAGCACTGATTTGAGTAACCCAGGCCCTCGCAGGCGCTTGTCCCGGGACTCGGTAGCCTTTGAAAGCAGAAGATTGTTCAGGAAGTCGTACATGGAGGCGCTGCAGAATCCTATGGCTCTTGGCTCCAGTTCAGAGTCAATTCTGGAGGAGAGTCCAGACCAGAGCACCAGTCCAACCCACAGGGACAGAGTGGGAATGCCTAGCAACGACCTGCACAACCCTCGGGAACCTTTGTCCAGGAGACAGGGGGGCAGAGGGTGGTTGAGTGGGGAGGACAGGCCTAGTACCCCTTTACTGTACCTCCAGAGGGGGCTCAGAGGTGGGGACAGGCGCTCCAAATCACTGGAAAGGACTAACAAGTCGGCACAGGTCAAAGGCCACAGAGAGAGATCATCATCGGGGGGATCCGGCAGCATCTCGCCCAAAAAACTCATGAACGGATATGCACTTCGATTTGGGAGATTGGACGTAGAGGCGGCGTTCCATCGCTCTGACAGAAGAGGCAGCAAAGAGGAACAAGGTTAGTCCAATGTTTTTTTTGTGACAAATCTTTTAAGTCTTGTAGATGTTTTTTGTTTTTTTTTACTGTGAAAATTAAACTGGGAGAGCTTGTTTTTGAGGCGGTAGATCAAATGAATTGAGGTAGAGAATTTCTAACATTTTAGTTTTATTTGAAGTTGTGCCCACTGTTGTAAAAGTTGTTTTTCATAATTAAAGTGTTGTATAACACATAACAGCAATAATAACACTGTAATCACTGTATAAAACGTATTCTAAGTATATTATAACATGCACATTTAAATGTTTAATGCTGTAAATATCTGAATAATAATAGGATGAAGGCACCACCTGCAGCTACACAAAATGTCGTAAAAG
>KN485433.1:0-10853 GCA_000787095.1 Periophthalmodon schlosseri | reverse complement strand
CTCAGTTTCAACACATTTTAACTTCCCCGATAATGAAAGAAAACTTAGTATATCCATGTTTGACGACACAGACAGCGATTGCACTTTTGATTCAGTTTCCTGCCACTCCGAACCAGTTTATTCAGCTAAATCCCGCCCACACAAACAACCGATGAAGAAGATGATGAAGAAGACGTTGAGTTATGAGCTGACTCCCAGGGACAATGGTCACTCAGATGCTAGTCATGTTCATGGATATACAGGAGTGTACATTAAGGGACTGGAGGTAGCCAATAATGTGTCTGCAGAGAAGAAGCTGCAGCGGCCGGATGTGACGAGCCCTGCGTTAGGGCGCAGTCGGAGCATGTCCACTCCCTCCAGGCTGCACAGCACCGAGGGAGACGCCAAGAAACAGAGCGGGTAAGAAATACATTTGAAGATTATTAGAGTCAAAGAGTTTTCTTTTATATCATGTAGTGTTGTTACAATATTAAAATTTCAAATTCAATTTCTATATCAAGAAAAAAACTCAGTACTCAATACCATTTGAGGGGTACACAATAGAATGTAATTTTCATGGCAAAATAAAAAAAATATTCTTTAATATTAACATGTCATACATACTGGTTTTGATTTAGGTCAAGACCATTCTAAAACTATTCAGTTTAGTTTTGATACTATACTTTTTAGTATAAATTAGTATCTCAATATAATATCAATTTTTGACAACCCTAGAACATAAAAAACTTTTAGTGGAAATTGCATGTGGTACAGCAAATTTAGAAAGTATCAACAGGTGATGTGTGGGGTCAGGGCTGATTTTGACAGCTTTTTGATGTGATGGAAGCAGAGATGGGAGGTGTCATCCGGATAGCCCCCCAAAATATAGGGATATTCATATATGCGAATTGTTGCCCTTAGATAGAAATGGTTTACCAACGACGTTAGTTATGTGACTGTATATTAATTCTCTTATTTTTATCTTTTATAGTAAAGTGCAGCACATAATGGACGAGATGATCTCCACGGAGCGGGAGTATGTTCGCTCCCTCAGTTACATCATCGAGCACTATTTCCCAGAGATGGAGCGCATCGATCTTCCTCAGGACCTTAGAGGGAAACGCTCCATCATCTTTGGGAACGTGGAGAAACTCTGGGACTTCCACAGCCAGTACTTCCTGAAGGAACTGGAGTCCTGCGCCCACTCGCCTCTCTCTATCAGCAGCTGCTTTCTCAGACATGTGAGATATAAACAATAACAATCATTTACTTTATAAGTCCCTCAAAGTACTACACTGAAGTCATTAATTATTCTCTTCACACTTGATGTGTAGGACAAATACCCCTTAAGGCAATAAAGGTTTTCAAGATTTTCCCCATGATCATAAATCTTTCGTCACAGATGGCCAAAATCTTTAAATTAACAATAAATAAAACTCTTCTTTCTGTAGTAACCATTTTGTCTGTTGAATTACCAATACAGTACTTTACAAACACTGTTCTCAAGTGTTTAGTCTGCAGTTTTTAAAACCACCAGTGACAAGACAAATACATGTGTTACTACGTTACCATGGAGATGTGGAGTGTTTGTAAAGCCTTCTGAAATGTCAGCTGATGTATTTTTGCTGTTGTCAGTGTTGTAACTTGTTATTCTTGTGTTTTTCTTGTGTGTGTAGGAGGATCAGTTTGGTATGTATGCACTATACAGCAAGAACAAGCCTCAGTCCGACGCCTTACTCTGCAGCCATGGCAATGAGTTCTTTAAGGTGCGTCTGCACCCTCACATTCCTCCATGGCTTTGTGTTTACAAAAGGGATATAACAGAAAATATATGATCTGCCAAGATATACACTGTGGTCACACTTGTATAGTTTGGTCCTGTTCCATTCCTGGTTTAGTCCTGGTTTAGTCCTGGTTTAGTCCTGGTTTAGTTCTGGTTTAGTCCTGGTTTAGTTTTCAAGCATGAACGCAGCCATATTGTAAAATATGCTTTGCCCAACTGTAATGGTTGAACAGTATAAAGACATCACTCAGCTGGTCACTCACTGAGCTACTAACCTTTAACAGTTCACATCGCAATTGCATTTATAATCTACTAGTATTACAAAAAACAAAAACAATTAATTACTATAGAGGTTGGGATTGAACATAAAACACTTTATTGGCAATATGTGATTAATATGTGTATTTGATTATTAAGAAAAAAAATATATAAAGTAAACAAAGGAGCTGTGAAACAACTTTTATATTCAATATTGTATGTTTTTCACAGAACAAGCAGATGGAGCTCGGGGATAAAATGGACTTGGCGTCTTATTTGCTAAAGCCTATCCAGAGAATGAGTAAATATGCACTCCTACTGAAGGACTTGATAAAGGAGTGCAGCCAGTCCCAGGAGCAGGAGCTGAGCGACCTCCGAACTGCAGAGGAGATGGTCAAGTTTCAGCTTCGCCATGGCAACGACCTCCTGGCAATGGACGCTATCAGAGGCTGTGATGTAAGTGCAAAAAAGGGCTCCGTTGTAATATAGGGCTGCATTGATTAATCAGAAAAATCATGATTAATTTAAATCATGACAGTATTAGTGCAGTTTGTATAGTGCAAATACTGTGCTCGTTGATGAAATACTGTGCTTGTTGCCTGGCTAGTCGATTACTATAATAATAGTCGACTACTATAATAATAATAGTAGTCTAGTAATAGACTACTATAATAATAATAGTATAGATCTTTTTGGACAATGTCAGCCTATTAGCCCACCACTTCACTTGATTAGTTGAACGTGGTTTTGAAGGGGAGGCCGTCTTGTACAATGTTATGTAAATAGTGCTATGAAATGAGTTCTACATCGGACTCTGACGCAGGTAAATTACTTTATTTTTAGGTTAACCTGAAGGAGCAAGGTCAACTGCGCTGTCAGGATGAGTTCATCGTGTGGTGTGGACGCAGGAAATACCTCCGGCATGTCTTCTTGTTTGAAGACCTCATCCTCTTCAGTAAGACCAAAAAGATCGAGGGAGGATATGACATCTACATCTACAAACAGTCCTATAAGGTAATCACTGTGATGATATGGGCTAGTTTTATTTAAAGAAGACATATTATACTTTTTTCATGCATTAAGTATTAAACTATAACATATGTAGATTATGATGTTACATTTTGTTACAATATTGATCTAAAATGGCTTTAAATGGCTTGATAATAGAAACTGATCCACTGACTTCAAAGTTCAAAACTGCAAAACTGAGAGGCCTTGCCCCCTCAAAGTGGAGTTTCATTTACGTGTTTTAACTGTTGAAAAAGTGACATTTTTGTTACTTGTTTTTTTTTTTTTTATTATTATTTTCAGACAGCAGAAATAGGCATGACAGAGAATGTAGGCGACAGTGGGCTGCGTTTTGAGATCTGGTTCAGACGGAGGAAGTCACAGGACACGTTCATACTCCAGGCCAGTTCAGCTGAGGTCAAAGCCGTGTGGACCGCCATCATCGGCAAGATCCTGTGGAGACAAGCTTTGAGGAACAGAGGTAAGGGAATGGGAAAGTACAATGCACCATTGTAATTTAGTGCAGAGATAAGATAAGAGAACTTTATTGATTGAATGTATGAAGTGTGCTGATGACTGTGGGAGCAGTGGACAACTTTAAATTTCTTATGGGAGGATTAATAAAGATAATCTATCTATTAGATCTCCTAATGGAAAAATGTACTTGTTAAGGTAGCTATTAAAACACAACTAAGTGCATAAAGTGTGAATGCAATAATAAAGGAATACAATTTACAAAGTTGCAAGTGAAAAAACAGGCCTTATACACAACACAACAACACAATGTATCAGAAAAATACTACATACACATTACACATTTGTGGTTGTGATTGAAAGTACAGTATGATTGCTCAAAGTTCATATTCTAAACATTTAAACATTTTTTTATAACAGAGTTACGCATGCAGGAGATGGTTTCCATGGGGATCGGAAGCAAGCCTTTTATGGACATCAAACCAAGTGACGCAGCCATCAGTGACAGAGCTATTGACTATATCATGAAAGGGTCAGGTCAGTCAAGTTTGGTTCTCATTTTCCACATTTTAAATCATTGTTTCTTTTTATCACCTGTTAATATTTAAAATGTTTTTCAAATAGAGTCCAGGACACGAGCCTCTATAGCGGTGCCTTTATTTGAGTATTCCTCCTCAGTGAAGCGACCTCATTCCACCATATCCAACAGTAGCACCTCTTCCTCCAGTAGCCAGTCCTCCTCTTCTCTTTTGGGGTCTCTAAACCTGCACATGTACACGTCCCCTTCCCACCCACACCCCCACCCCATGTCCAGTGTCTCTCCATTTGGCCAGTGGCCCTACGACTGCATAGAGGAAGATGAGCTAGAGCAAGACACTGGCAGCCAGCCCTCCATGAGTAAGTAGCAAGTCATAACAATAATATTACCAATCCATTACCTTAAATGTATTTATGTTCAACTTTCATGTTTTGGTAACTTATGTATATTGGGTTGCCAATGTTGCAATTTTGGACGCATGAATGCACTGATTTTAAACTACCACTAGAGGCCATCATTGAGTGAAGTGGTTTCAGCTTCAATATTTTTTGTTTACACATTGGACACATTGAATAGCAGCAGTTAGTTGTAGACTTGACAAAAACCAAAGAAAATATATTTTGTTTCTCTTAACATTTGGCAAAACAAATTGGTTGGTGTGTCCATAGTGGTGATCACATTTTAAAGGATAATATTGGAGACCTATTGCACTTAAAAACTTAATCCATCACTGTTTATGAAAGAAACAGAAAATCCACAAATGTTTGTCAGGGATAAAATCCACAAACTGTACGGCTTAAAACTGACAATAATTAAGTCTTGGTGATTGAATTTTACTACCCCTTTTTAAAAGACGTTGGCTTTTCTGCCACCTTGTAGATAGGCCCAGTAATAACATCGAGATGCTACTAACCATAAACCAGGTCACACTTCTGCAATCTAAAAGTTCAAAGGTGCATTCTAGCACACAATTCTGAGCTGCCTTCCATCTTCATTTTAAAATAAGGGCAGTTGAGATCATTATCATGTCACTTGAACATAACATATTTAAATCCCACACATTTTCTATTAATATAAGTTGTTGTTTTATAATTTTAGTCTGATGTTATTTATTTCAGTCACGGAGAACTCAGAGACGTCCTCTCAGTGCACGTCTAGTGACAGTGCCTCTGGTCTGAGTACACTAACTCTACTGGGACCCTCCAGCCTGGCCCTAGACTCTTACAATAACAACACCAGTGAATCGTCCTCCTTCCTCAGCCCCTCCACCCCTCCCTCCTCTGTCAGCTCTCCCTCCATATTTGAGAAAGATGAGGATCTACAACCCCCGAGCACTAACTTCATCACTGCAGTAAGTTTCTTTATGAAATCAACCATTGTCAGACCCTTGCACATAGTAATATATTGATGGATTTTAAATGGGGGCATGCATAATAAATACCATCAATATATACATAGATTTTATAGTTAAGAACAAATATCAAAGACATAATGTTATGGTTTTATTCATGACTTTTTTGTGTGTACCCGCTGGACTTTTTATACTTATAAATAATATGGTCAATTTACAACTTTAAAATGGATTTGCACACTATTTGCAAAACTGTACAACATTCACAGCCAACCATTTTATTCTTCTTTCATATCATAATGTTATTTTCCCATTGTATAGCTGTGTTAGTGGTCCATATTGTACTTAAGGGCTGAAATTTCTAACTACATTCATTTGCACTAAAATTATGAGTTTACACATACTACATACCTCCATAAATATTTAAAGTTTGAAAATGAGATGTGACAAAAAAAATTAATGAACACTATTATTCACATTTTTAAAATAAACTTTACTTGCAAACATACATAGATATTACACAAAGTACAGAACTAATAACAAATCAGAAGAACATAAGGTAATAATTAAACTGATATTTGGAAATGAAATTGAATCACCATCAACATGAAATACAGTTAGATGAGTAATATTTCAGGTTCACATACAGTATACAGTCATTTTAAGACCAGTTGGTTAGCTCACCGTCTGTCTACTGTTGTGTCTTCGCCAGAGCAAAGCGGCTCATATAGCACTGAGCCTCTCTACCATGGTCTGACACTTTTAGCTCAGTAAGTAACCACTGTCCCTACGCTGGGCATGTCCGCTGGCCTGAATACTAATCTGTGTGGAAATGCTCTCTTGTGCTTGTTCTCTGGCTGCTCGTCTACTAGGGCTGAAAGTATAAGTAATTTACTTTTGATCACAATTTGAATGGTCGCAATTGGCAATTTGCAAAGACTGTTTTTATGGTAATATATTATAATCTCCAGAGATCTGTATATACTGTCTCCGTGGGGTCCTATTCTGTGTAAAACCTGTTAACCCTGGAGCTCTCAATTGTATGTGACTTTTCTATATTTCAGTATTCTCTCAAGTGTTAATGCTGCCAGACAGTTTAAAATGTGCATGAAGAACTGTATCTTGATTTTTAAAATATTACACAAATTTAACTGCAATTATATAGTTTTTCCAAAATTGTTCAGCCTTAACGACTATATCTGCTTTTGGTTTGTGGACTTCTGGTTTGGGGGATTTTCTTTCTTCTATACATTCTTCCATTCATCTATTTGAAAAGAGCATTCATTTTGCCAATGTTGACAGCATGTTTGATTGACCTACATTTTTGCATGTTTGATATTCTGTGAATGTGTTTTATAATTTAAGTAATGTGTAAGTAATTGTTTAATGTTTCACGGTATAATTCATGAGAAAAACATGAAAACTTTGCAGAATATTTTAAAAGTAATGTGAATGGTAGTATTTATCAGTCAAAACCACAAAATCGTACACATATTAATATTTTTATGATCTATTTTTTGGTGCTTGCCATTTGGGTCCAGTGATGCTGCAACCTCCATATTTACCCTCTTTATGTTTCTTAAAAGAGTTTCATTTCTTTAGTTATATTAAGTAAATGTGTCTGTATTTTATATAAAACAGTACTTATTGTATAGCTTTTACAACCATGTTAATTCTTTGTCTTTCTCTCATTGCAGCTGTGAAGTGCCTGTGGTGAAAGTCCACTGGTGGAGTGATGTCATTGTGAAAAGTGGTCCACTAAGATTTCAACAACACATGTTTTTAGACTTTTCTGTCCCTTTGTAAATTTGACACTGGCGATGCTACTTTTGGTACTTCAGCAATTTGTACATTTACCTCACACACTTCATTTGTTTATAATGTAGATGAGTTTTATGTATTTTACACAGCAATAGCACACATTGTTGACTGTCCATGTTTAATGTTAAGGTATGGTCTTATAACATTGTACAGAAAATTAAATTGACTTTAAATGCTTATTGACTTGCTTCTTTTCCAAAATGATATTTACATATGAATTCAAAATACTTATCTTGTCTAGTTTTGACTAGTTTAGGTTAATTTAGTTACGGTATAATATGTTCATCTGGTGATTGGTTTCAATTCATTTTTCTCACTTCTACTGTTTCATATATATATATATATATATATAAAAATTTCCCAAGTCATTTTAACTTTTTAACAACAGAAATGTATGTTTATCAGTGAACTACAGTTGCATCAAAAGAATATAAAGCATTATGCATGTTAGCAGGATAGACAGCTATTTGGCATGATAGTGCTACCAGCTAGAAGCAGAAGTCTAAAACCACAAACTCACACCAAGCAACACACCACGTTGTTTCAGATGAGCACAGGGGCCCAGTGGTTTTTACCTTCACATTATAAGAACTGACATTTCTCGCCACACGCTTTATGCTCTCAGACAAAAAACCACATAGGCTATTAATGCAGGCAGCAGAGCTGAGAAAACTGAGAACTGTGACTGAGAATGCACAACAAGATATTAAATAAAAAACATGAACGATAACATATTCATATGTTCATACGTTTTCATATGTTTAACATATGAGACTGGCTATGTTCACATGCACACCAAAAATCTGATTTCTGGAAAGTCAACAGGTTAATCTGATTAGAGTAATCCGAGTTCTTTCTCATTGTTCACACTTTTGTAGGTTTTGACAGTTAAACTGCAAAAAAAAAAGTGCAAACTATTGCAGCAAGGACAAAAATGAAAGAAAATGTCAAAGATTGAAAGAGGATTGAAAGGGATTTTTACTGGCCATGATGCACATGTACCCAGTGTATGTTCCACTGCACTACTAACACTACTTTGTGGTATTACAGCTACCAGTATCTTTTGTTTGTGGGGTTACAAATGTAGGTATATCCAGTTCTAATATGCATGTATAGTAATTAAAAATAATAAACTTAATAAATTTATTTATATTAGGAAATGAAGGGAACCAGTTAGAATTATCCACCTCAGGAAATGGCACCTTCATTCTTGCTTTATATGTTTGAATTGTTATCAGTTCTCAGTTCTTGTGGCTGTGTAGTCATGTAATGTAGGCAAAAGAACAAAAACACCTTCTGCAAAAAGATTATAACAAGATAAACAATTTAACAAATTCATGGTGTAACCCTTCGCTTTTCTTTGACAAACAAGACACACAGGATGACTGAGAGGCAAGACTCGAGCCCCAAGACGCACAGCTCAAATACCTCCATCTGGCAAAATACAAATATATTTTAATGACAAATGTTTTAGTTGATTTTGAGTATAATTATTATTATCTTGTACCTTTAAATATTCTTCATCTGTTGCCGGCACATAGAAGCTTAAGTCTGTAATGATCAAAGATGCTGAAACAAAAGCAACTAACAGGGAGCCACAGTTGACCATAAGGGAAATCTTTAAAAAAAAATTAAATATTATCAAAACTATAAAACATATTAAGTTTGATAATTGTATATGCATTACATACCGGAAGTAACTCAGGGTATTTGAACAACATATTTGAAACAAGGCCAGCAATTATGAACTGAAAAAGACAGTGTGGCTTTTAGAAATAATTTGTGGCAGGTGAACCTGAGGCACATTTTTAAGAGATAACATTTACATACAAGAGCTCCAGTCAGTTGAGAAACTCTGAACAAAGAGCAGAATGAACTGCCGATGTCCTGCGTCACAGCAAAGAGGACTCCTACTCCAACACTCAGAATACCACTCACCACCTGCAGAGACTGAACCAAAAAACACAACAAACTTTAAAATGTTTACAATATACCGTTGTTTTTACAGTAACTATTGCAAAGAGATAGATGTGAGGATTCAAATTAAGGATGAATACCAAATACCGATACTACTCTAACTTCGCTTTTCTGGTTACGTCAGCTGCATGTTTCTATGGAAATATAAAGTTAAAACCATACTTTGGAAAATTACCCACTGAGTTAGATAAGTTTTATGCCATACTGCCCAAGCCAAATAAGAGTTTTGTGGAGAGCCTGCTCAAAGTAAGGACGTATGTTCACATGTTTTTATTTTAGTCTAGTTTTTGGCTAAAAAGTTACACAGTGTGACTTACAAATTCTGCATAATATTTTTTCATAATAGTTTTGACGTATACAGTCCAGTTCTTACTCCGAGAACGGCTGGTTGTTTTCGGAGCAGGTTGTGGAGCGGGGGCTTGATGTTCGGGAGGATTTCGGTGGCCTGGTACTGTCTGGTGACCCCCGTCTCCCTCTTCCTCACCCCCCTCAGTGGCAGCTCCTCCATCGTATCAATGCTCAGGTCCACATCAGCATGGGCCATGGTGAAGGTCTGAGGGACACATCAGAGGAAATGCTGATGGATTTAAATTCACAGTCTGGGATCATAGGGTAAAAAGAATAAGAGAAAATATGTGAAAAAAACAGTAGCATAAACTAACAAATCAAAATCAAATCAAAATTAAATCAAAATCAAATCAAAAAGACTTTATTTATCCCCAATGGGAAATTCAGATTAAAGGTCTCTTCAGATCTTCATCTGCCAACACACAACATTAGATCATTACTAGTAAAGGGATAACTGCCTGCTGCTATTAATTTAGTTATAGTCAGTCATTTAATATGATATAATATAATGACATGGTTTATTTAATATACTTTAAATATTGTTAATTAGTAATGGGTTAGTGATGGGTTGTGTTATTTAACCTCTTTAATGTTTCATTAGGGTTATTATTACATCTAGGTAGATTTCTATTTTGTGAAGTTATTTCAACCACCTCATGACCAATTGGTTGAGCTTAGTTATATTAAGTAAATGTATCTGTATTTTATATAAAACAGTACTTATTGTATAGCTTTGACAACCATGTTAATTCTTTGTCTTTCTCTCATTGCAGCTGTGAAGTGCCTGTGGTGAAAGTCCACTGGTGGAGTGACGTCATTGTGAAAAGTGGTCCACTAAGATTTCAACAACACATGTTTTTAGACTTTTCTGTCACTTTATAAATTTGACACTGGCGATGCTACTTTTGGTACTTCAGCAAGTTGTACATTTACCTCACACACTTCATTTGTTTATAAAGTAGATGAGTTTTATGTATTTTACACAGCAATAGCACACATTGTTGACTGTCCATGTTTAATGTTAAGGTGTGGTCTTATAACATTGTACAGAAAATTAAATTTACTGTAAATGCTTGACTAGCTTCTTTTCCAAAATTATGAATATGATATAGATATGAATTCAAAATACTTATCTTGTCTAGTTTTGACTAGTTTAGCTTAATTTAGTTAAGGTATTGTCCTTCTGTAAGTAGAGTTTTCCATACTTTGCTCATGTTTACTTACTATAACTATAAATCTAGTAGTAATAGCACGTTAACATCCTTATTTAATGACATTGAACTTAAGTCCAAAGTCTCTCTCTCTCTCTCTCTCTC